>JABFVB010191783.1:0-19630 GCA_018812205.1 Adelognathus sp. PSUC_FEM 10030001 | reverse complement strand
ACCCCTTCAAATGCTTTTCGCGAGACGTACTTATTTATTGACTAGAACATCTAGGTTTCTTTCCGCAATAAATTGTGTTAAGATGCTTATTACGTTGGGAGGGAAGTTCAGTTCCCAGAGATCCCGAGCCAGGACGTCAGCCTGTATGTTATCGAAAGCACCCTCTATGTCCAGGAACACAGCTCCCAGAATCTGGTGTCTCGCAAAGGTGAGGCCGGCGTCCGTGGTAATGGTGGAAACACTGTCAAGGGTCGATCTACCTTTCCGGAAGCCCATCTGGAATCTCGAGAGCATGTTATTGCTCTCGAGATACCAATCGACTCTCCTGGCGACCACCCTCTCCAGTAGTTTCAACACACAAGAGGCCAGGGTCTGAATATGGGTCTGAAGTCTCCGGAGCCAGGTTTCGGGATTAAATAGACCATAAAGTTCTGCCAAGTTTGAGGGAGTTTTCCTTTTTCGTAGATCCTGTTAAAGATTTTAGTGAGTAAAGTGATGGCTGTAGCTGGTAAGTTCGCCAAGACTAAATTGCTGATCCCGTCTTTTCCCGCTGCGGACTTTTTATTCGATTGATCGATTGAAATCTCTATCTCTCTCCTTGTAATTTTCCTTGCGAGAACAGA
This sequence comes from Adelognathus sp. PSUC_FEM 10030001, assembly GCA_018812205.1. Lineage (NCBI taxonomy): Eukaryota > Metazoa > Arthropoda > Insecta > Hymenoptera > Ichneumonidae > Adelognathus > Adelognathus sp. PSUC_FEM 10030001. Next base: position 19,007 of record JABFVB010191783.1, on the reverse strand, counting down.
GGGATAATTTGTGTACACCGGGAGATTATTGATGATATCGTTAATAGGGAGTGTAGCTGAAGGTGGACACAACTTGTCTATCGTCCTTTGAATGGCATCAGAATTTATGTCCTTGTTAGTGTTGGGTTTGTTACCTGACGGTCTTTTTTTGAATGCTTTAATTGTCCCCCATATTTTTTTAGCGTCAGTCTCTGGAGTAAGCGTGGCACAGAATTCTTTAAAGTTCTCTCTTTTATGTTTTCGGAGAATCTTTTTCGATGCTGCGACGCTTTTCATATATAATCTGAAATTTTCGCGAGTGCTATTCTGTTTGTATATACGTAGCGCCTCCCTCCTTTCTTCTACCGCCTTCGAACAATCACTATTCCACCACAGGGCCGCAGGAGGTTCTTTTTTTTTATTTGTATTAGGGCGTCTCGCACCTGCAGAGAGGAGACCCTCCTTGATTATTGCTTCGAGTTCCTCATAATTGTCCTCATAATTCTCTCGGTTGGGATCAAGGTTGAATTCCGCGATATTTTTCTCCACAGTCTCTTTAAAAATAGGCCAGGAGACTTTCGACAATTTCAGCTTGAACGGATGGGGGGTGACTTTGATTGGACCGATGTCTAATTTCGTCACGATGGGGAAGTGATCTCTTGTGATTGTGTCGTCCAGTACCTGCCAGGAGCAGAAGGCGGCCAGGTTAGGCGACGGATAGTGAGATCGGGCGCTCGAGGGGGGACGTCAGTTGATTTTAGGATGGTTGGTTCGCCCGTATTGAGAATCCTCCAGTCGGTATTATTAATCGCTTTGTAAAGAGAGATGCCTGAGTCGTTTCGGTAGTCTCCTCCCCACTCCTCGTGTAGTGCGTTGAAGTCACCAGTTATGATGGCGTTGTTTGGAATAAAGGAGAGGAGATCAGCCCAGTCCTTTTCAGGAGTGTCAGTGCTCGGTTCTTTGTAGATGGAATAAAGATGGAACGGTATTTGGGCATTGGTAATTTTTACCCCCACAATTTCGAGTCCTTAAATTTTAATATGATCTGTGGAGATTATCGTGTATGTGAGTGTTTCATCGACTAAGATTGCCACCCCTCCTACAATATTGACCGACGGTCTATCCTTTCTTATTGTAGAGAATCCTTTTACCGTTAAATTCCGTTCTTCGGAAAGCAACGATTCAGATAAACAGATCAGATGGTTACCCGGAGTTAATTGACTAATTTCCTGCCATTTATTGTTTATGCTACGGCAATTCCACTGAAGTATATTCATACTGAATTGAAGGTGGCTAACTTTAGTTAGTTTGCGAGTACACTAACGGAGTTAGCTGGCCCGGAAAGGGGCGAGCTACTTATGTGTTGAGTTGTTGGCAGGTCATTATGACGTATTTCGGAGGTAATCCTCTGAAGTTCTTTTGAAGTCCATGTCAGAATTTTAATTCTAGCTTCCGTGTTGTCAGCGCCGGCTAGCATCTGATTGAGGAACTCTGGGATGGATTGATCCCAACGCTCCCGCAGCTCGCCAGCCGTCGTCGACTCTCGGCTCAGCCGCACAGCCTGGTTCAAATCGTGATTCTATTTCAGCATTTGGCATTGCTTCTGATTATTTTTTTTTATTGTATCATCCATTGCGTAATTCGGACTTGTGAGACCCTCGGCCTGAGGGGGGCTCTTTCTGTAAAAAGTTTTTTTGTTTTTTGGAGTAGAGTGTCCATTTTGGTAGGCCAGGCACTCGAAATGTTGGGGGCTGTAAGGTTTTCGGGGAGGGTTGCGTTCGGAGGGGGTATGTGGGCGAGTGTGAGCTCACTTAGAAGCCTGTGCTGGGCCGTGAGAGAAGCTGTGTATGGATGGATCGGGGGAGCGTCGAGTGGGAGGAGAATTCACTGGGGAATCGCCTGAGACCCGCTGGGAGAGCTGCTGGGATCTAAGGGTGGGGGGGCGGCCTCTGAGTAGCTAGGAATCCCCGGGTTTATCTCTTTTCTTTGACGGAAGGCATTTTTGGCCTCTCTGAAGGATGTGCCCTCTTGTTTCATTAAGCGTTTTATTTCAAGTTGTTTTTTGTATTCCGAGCAGTCGTTGGAGGAGGCCGCATGGGGACCTTTACAATGGCAACAGTGGGGGGTGGGTGCCTCGCACTCAGCCGTGACGTGCGGGCCACCGCAGTACTCGCATCTCAGCGCCCCCCTACAGCGCGGCGCGATGTGATTGTAACGTTGGCACTTATTGCAGTTGATTACGCGATTGTGATTTCGATTGTTGATAAACGGCTCGACCTTCAACCGCACGTACCAGATCGTTATATATTTTGGGAGGGAGTTTCCCGAGAAGAGAATTTTGATTGAATTTGACTCGGTCCATTCTACCGTTTCGCCTTTGTTATTACGTCTTTTCACTCTTTCTACGTGCACCACGTTGTCCGGCTCTCTCATTCCTTGACGGATTTCGTCAATAGACATATCTATATCTACTCCCCTAACGACCCCCGGGGTGGCCACTTCAAAGGAGGGAATAAAAGCCGTCCAGTTTAGAGCTGTGAGTCCCGTATTAGTCACTAGCTCGTTAGCGTCTTTAGCCGACAGGCAGTAAATAGCAATCCTGTTTTCCTCAATAATTTCGAGGCGATCGATTACCGCGGCGAGGGTGTCGAGTCTCTTCCCTATTGACATCGGATGCAAATTTCCGATGTTCTGCAGTCTGATGATGCTTGCGACGTGTACAATGAAAGGGGCTCTAGCTTGCTCATCGTATCTATTATTTTTTTCCTTTTCCGCGACTTCAATTATTTTTATGTCTATTTTGTGACGCTGCAATTTTTGAGCGTCAGTAGAAGGGTGTACCTATAGCGCCGATCCAAGATGGCGGCGGTGGCTCCATATAGCGGTAGTGGTGGGGGTTTGAGGCGAGCTGGTGTCCCCGGAGGCTAAGCCAGGAGCTCCCGGAGGAGATGCTGCTTCGTCGGTGGCAGAGTCCCGACCACCCGCCCCTGGTCGGTCACTTGGCCAGCTTGACCCTTGAGAGTGGTGGTGGGGGTGAAGCGTAGTGGCGGGGTCAAAGTGTGTTGTTGGGGGTAGCGCGCTCGCTAGGATCGGTGGAGGGGGTGGTGTACAGTGTGTTCGCTGGGGCCCTGTGTGACTCGATGGGGGTAACGAGGCCCGCGACTGAGACGTCCGACCACCCCACGCGGAGGCCCGCGGCTGGGGCTCCCAACCACCCCGCCGAATATGATTTTTCCGCTCGACGAGTGATTTTTGTATGTTTTAAATAGGCGCATGGGTGAGGTAAGTGGAAAAACAACATAAGTTTCTTTACATTGAAAGAATTTTTTTTTATTTTATTCTTAAATACAAGGTTTACATATTTTCATTATTTTCAATTCTTCACTCTTGGACAGCAGTGTTGAACACATTTTCTTATTCCACGACCGGTAAGAGAGTTTGTTTGGCGTGTATCTAAATTTTTAGACCCCGATGGTAGTCGCCCTCTTGAACGTTCGTAGAATTCTGCTGCGATGCGGTCGTTCCGTTTGAGATCGTCGGTGAAAAGATTACCGAATTGTAGTAGAGATCCCCCGTTAGACATATGATGAAGGAACATAATGCAAAACTGGCCACAAACATTTGAAGCATGACTCTGGATTTGTTTTGTATTCCATCGGTAAAGCGTGCAGTTCTTGCGCAGACGTCTGATATGGCTTGGTATAATCGGCGGAAATCCGTAACTGTCGAAGTACGATCCATGTCCTCGACCATCGATGTAAATAGCTACCCAATGGGTCCCAGGGCGCGTATGATCGTCGGTGTTGACGACAATTGCTGTGGGTCGCGGCAGCACAGCCGGAATCTGATCGGCAGCGTGAACACCTCTAGATACACTTCCGCGTAGACCCTGCAATGCCTGGGCAATTTGGGTCGTATTCATCACTCGCGACAACAACTGGTGAATAGCAAGCACGGATTTTTTTTGATAGATTCAATGCCTCGTTTCGCTCTTGCACTGTTGACGTGGCAAGTGCAGGTGGTCCTTCGTCGCGGAGGATCCACTCCTTCAGTTTTGTGACAGTGGTCAGGGCACAGGATAACTCGGGCCGATTCAGAAGTCCGTGATGTAGACAAACCTGCGTCGTCGGTGGTAGGTCCTTGACTGAAGGACAGTTCAGCTCTTCCAGGTTATCTATCTCACGAGCCGTAATATTTTGTAAATATTCTGCTTTTCGACATCCACGGGTGAAAATGCTCCTCGCACTTCGAGCAATCTGTCGAAGGTTTGCATGTAGCGACTTGAGAGGTACATCTCCTTCAAACCACTCTAGAGCGTGTTCATGACGAGTTGCCCAATTATTCTTGTAACGCACGGATTTTGGGAGCTCTGCAAAGGCACACAATGGAGAGGCTATCCAGTGGCCGATGTACTCGTGGTCGAGGGCAACTACAGCTACTTCCTTCGCGATGAAACGATCATCCTTATCGTAGAACCCTTGGACATCAACCACGTAGTCCATTGTTATTTCCAACGAAAATTTGGAGAGGTTTAGTAAACACATCTGCTACTGACGAAGCGTCGGAATGTACTACCGAACGGTGGTGGAGATAGGTGTTTCACTCCGAAACTATTTTTCCCCCACTGCTTGATGAGTCATAGGGTGTGTCTTCACCTAATCAGTTCAGGAGGAGTCATCCTATATGCACTCTCCAAAAGCAGAAAAAAGTTGTATAGTAGAGGAGAGTTTCTCCCACTATTGTACTACAGGTCCAGGACGGGTCGTCACGGCTGCAATTTCCACTCAGTAGTAGAATAGACGTTAGCATAAAATGTCTTACTACAGTTCGTTCTCGAGACGTAATTGCGGTCCATACCAGGATCAGGAGTACTCATTTGAGTATGAGCCTGTTCAATTTCAGTGTCGTGCGCCCCGAGGTCGAAGGAATTTTGCGCGTAACAAGCGGAACCGTTTGAGAAGGCAACGGAAAGCGGTACGTACTATACTTGATGGCAAACTAATTTAAATGTTGGGAAACTGATTTGAAAACGTATCTAAATGTCTATTTTTCTGCTACAGCAAGCCATTGCGTATTCAAACAACAACACTGCGCGTTCAAAGTACCGCTGGGTACGTAAACCCCAGCAAAAGAAGACTCGTGAGCAGGAGGACCAGAAAATTCCAATCGTGGCGATACAACCAAAGAATGCGTCTACAGCAATCGAAGAGGAACGACCCCGAAAAACGAAGAAGTTCGTCGAAGAAAATCCGGTAGAGAACTTAATACAAAAAGTGGAGACGCGAGTGGACAATGATGTTGACGATATTATACAATTGGTAAATGTTTTTGCACGATTGAGGATAGAATAAATAAAATAGAAATCAATTTCAAATTCGTTTTGTGTTCTTTTATTCATATCATCTTAACCTATTCTACAATGTAATAATAATAACATATTCATTCGTCTTGCCACACAGACTTAGCTCGAAAAGTCTACCATAACCTGCCGAGAAGAGTCAATTTCTACTACATTGTCAAACTCTGAATATACAATACAATTCACTGTAGATTCTAAAGCTCTCGTAAAACGTACTTCCAAACGCACACTGCCGTGTCGTACAAGGTTCCAGTGTCCAGCTCGACCCGCCGAAAGATCCGGTGTCAGGTCAAAACAGTATAAGCAATGACCGTAAGGGTAGGCAGTCCTTGTTATGCCACAACTATCATCATCCCAAAGAATCCCAGTTCCAGAAACCAGAGTGTGGTACGAATCTGCGTAAAGGCCTCCTTCATAATCAGGCTGTAGAGGTTTGCTAGGTACCTGTACACCGTCTACGTACAGAGACAAGAAATTCAGTCCAAAGTGTTGGAAGTTGAACGGGTTTCTACTTCTGTCCCCATTGAATGCACGATTGTCGACAAAGCCAATTACGAGTCGTTTCGGAAGTTGTCCTAGTATAACATTATCCAGTGTTTCACTATGAACACCCGCGTGAATGGTGAATGGTTTCACTTCTACTCGTGTGAACGGATATTTTGCAGTTCCTCGACCCAGTGCTTTAGCATGAGCGAGTAAAACACCGGGGCTAATTTTAACACGTCGAACAATTAGGCTCGCATCCGAAATGTGCACAGTATAATCTTTGCCCGATGCATCCATAAGACAAAAAGCATCTCTCGAACGCACAAGACGAAGCCGTAGTTCTACACCGTTGAGTAAAAATTTCTCCTGGTTGAATATATCGGAATGAAGATATCCAATAAGGTCCACAGTTCTTCCATTCGCCATCATAGCTTGTCGTGTAGCAAGTCCACAGTTTTTCTGCACACCTTGGGCATTGGGGGCACAACCTTCAGCCAGAGGAACCGTTGAAATAGGCGCAGAGTCAAAGTGGGATGGTGTATCATCTATCCACAACCCAGAGGCAAGCTGACTGGCTTTAGTCGTCGACTTGTAGGTGAGCAGAGTCTCAATGTATGCTCGATACGCGTAAGCATTATTGGAAGGCGACACAAGTTTTTGATTGAACGATACGTCTAGTTGATTAAATAGCGAATGGAGCAAATTGTTCACCGGCGCAACTTTGTCGTGTTGGTCAATCTCGGCTGTCCTAGGCTTCAACTTAACACGCAGGCTGAGCATTGTATGAGCTAGATCGATGTACTCATCTCCATGACCGGGCACAACAAACTCTACAGGGGCCTCGTCCGATAGGGAAGAAATTGGCTTGTGGTGAATTCCCTGAGAACCTTCGATACTTGTTTGTGTTGGAGGGAGCGTGAATAAATCCAGCTCCGACTTCAAACACTCGCAGGAGTGCGCGTGTAAGAAAGACATTGTTTATCCAAATATGTCTGCAACGGTACGTTTTTTACGTTTCACAATTTTCTTCCTCTTGGATTTTCCGCCTCTGTTGTTGCGTTTCGACGTCGTCTTCTTCTTTTTCTTCTTCTGCTTCTTGGTCTTCTTTGTAGATTTTTTGAGGCTGCGTGGTTTAGTATATTCCAAAGCGCGCAGCGTTGGATTAGAGATGTGCGAGGCAGTGTGTCCGAACAGGGAATGATGTTGTGCTGGTCGAGCAGGTATTTTATATCCTGACCCCTTCATGATATTGTCAATTGTCTCCTCAGCCTTTCGTTTTAAATTTCTCCCACTCTCAGTAGCGCGTGTTTTTAATGCCTCCTTAAAGGGTGTGTTGTGTGCCATATCTCCGATTATATTCCAACCGGCATTCAGCGCTTCTCTTCCCACAGCCCGTGCACCACTAGTTAACAGTGGGAGGGCACGACGAAATAAACCGCTTAAGAAGCTTCCTATTCCATGGCCACGCTGGTAGGGCGCACCCATGAAAACACGATCAATTCCGCCTCCAACCTGGCTCTCGTAATGTTGAATATAGCGATCCATTTTTATCGCACACGTTTGAAATGTAATGTCACGGTCAGCGTTCCGCTCTGGAATGGTACTGGTTTACCAGTGTCAGTCCTTATATCTATTTCGATTGTGCTGAATTCTGTTCTTAAGAGTGGTATATAAATTGGCGGGGAAAATGATTTCGTCTGTATTGATCCGTAAATGTAATTCGTATTATCAACGGGTACGATACGCAAAAGAGGTGTTTGCACATCTCCTGTTACATAATTTTCACAAATATCTGTATACACAAACAGTTTATCCGGAAACATCAGCGAGAGGTTAGCTGGGTAGTCTGCAATAAACTCTCGTTGTTCCTTCACATCCATAGCCTTTCCTGGTGGGAATCCTAACGCTGTGCATAGTTTTTCATCAATTTCGAGGAGATGAGGTTTTTTACACTTATCGTCGGTGCCGTCATCGAAGTCGTCGGCGTCGTCGTCCGGCTTACACTTTTCAGAAATTCGTTTTATCCTTACGTGTCCACCAATGTTTTCATTGTATGAAAAGCGGATGTGATCTTTGAGTACTTCTGTCTCATTGATGGTGTCGATTAAAGATTTTACAGAAGTATAGAGTCCTGCAGGGATTGTCACTTCATGAGTTTTCACTGACGCTTCTATAATTTCACATAATACTTCTGCAGGCGTATCGGGGCTACTAGCAAGTATACTTTCGTAAATTGCCTGCTGCTTCCCCGCTTTCCGTTTTGGTTTAGAATCATTTTTTATTAGATGAGTGAATAACGATCTACTGCTTCTTGCTTTAGGCTTGAAAATCTTTTCACGACAGGCGAGAGGGGCCTCCGGTACATGTTTAACGAGGATAGGCGCTGCTGTACTGTAGCTTTTATTCGTGGCCTCTACATGAAGAAATGTACGGGGAAACTGAATTTCTGTTAAGGCTACGACCCATTCGCCAGGTAGTTTGATAGATTTTGGTAACTGTGTAACAAAGTGTGTCACTGTATTTTCGGGGTAATACTTCATGCTACTATTACTCGGAAGAATGAGGTAAAACTGGTCCCTCATTTTGTCGTTACTTGTCCACAATATTCTCTGCCGAGATCCAAGAGTTGAATTTTTCAGGATATCCACGCCAACTAACAAAGTACTGTTTATTTCGACCCCTTCCTTTCGTCTTGAGAATTTTATCAATTACAAATTCTTCCGCAACCAATTTCTTCTCGACAATACTTAATTCTTCTTCGTAGAAAAAGCCGTCAATTTCTTCGTCTTCGAGATCAACTAGTTCATAGACGGGTGGTTGTTTATTAGTTAGAATTTTGTGAATCTTGAATATTTCTTCGGTCCAGCGACTCTCATAACCTTTCTCGAACGCGGACTTTGCCTTACTGATGCGTACAAACTGACCGACCTTGTATTTAGGTAGTTTCCAGCATTGCTTGTAACGCTTCTCCATATTTGCACGCGCTATTGCTGCATTGTACAGAGTGACGGCTGCCGGTTGCATTTTGGTAGTAGAGTGTTTCGTATCATTGTACGCCTGTACTATCGATTGCAAAACATCTATGTAACGTCGTGTATTTTTGTGAGTAAAATATCGCCACATCCGCTCCTTCAATGTCCTGTTTAAACGTTCTACGACGGCGGCTTTTATGTCAGGGTTCCGAGCAACACGAAATCGTATTCCGCGACTCTTCAAAAATCGCTGCAAAATACTGCCAACAAATTCTTTACCACGATCAGTCTGTAACCATACAGGGCTACGCCCGTTACTTCTAGACAGTATTCGTTTAAACCCCTCTGTAGTTTCACTGCATGTTTTATCACGCAGTACTTCGACCCATGCATATTTACTAAGCACGTCGATGACTACCAAAATGTAAACGACACCATCGTTGTCGTCCTTCAGAGAACGTAAATCAACAAGATCAGCTTCCCATACATCGTCGATATTAGTCACCGTGTAGTGCCGTCGAGGAAATCTTCTGCGTATCGGCTTGTGCATTGTATATGCATCTTGAGCTCTTAACCAATCAATAACCTCTTCGCGAGGAATATTTTCTCTATTAGCCGTATGAAGTAGGTTTGGAGCCCCCGCATATCCAGCAGGGTGTGTAGGTTCATAATAATACTTCTCCAACAAACTCATTTTCAATATTTTTATTCTACTTCCACTTACAGTAACAATTTTTTCCAAGTTCGCAACGACTCGCCAGTAGTAGGTGTTTTTTTTTTCGTTTTTTCACTGTACTCTCTAAATCAGGACTACCCTGACTAGTGTTTGGAGTGCTATTAATCAGTGGGGGTGTACTGTGTAGGGGATAAGGTGAGTCTGGTGAACGATCAGTCAAAAGTTCAGGGTTGCCAATGAATTCACGAGGTATCCTCATACGTCGGAGTTCAACCCCAAACTGATCACGGCCTATAGCACACACTGTTTTTCTATAGCGAACAGCATCATTTATAAGATCAATGATATTCGAGTTATCTATCGCTTTACCATTAATATAGACCAGACCAGATTTGTTCCATGTTACGCTTGAATGATCAGAGAGAAACTTTAATAACTGCTCGGCCTGACGCTTAAATGTTTTCGGTACGCTAGCTATAATATCTTCATCACTTGTCCGCCCGGCTCCATCGGTTGTGTTCTCGGTTGAAGGATTACCACCAGTCGCGTCGGTGGCCGTGGTGCTGATGATTCGAGGCCGGCGCTCCTCGTCGACAAAGAAGTGATAACGTTGTAAGACTTGTTGATAAAGCTTCCATTTTTCACGTTCATTTGAAGGAGTCACGGAACGAAGAATATCGGCCATTTCGGCGTCGAGTCTGCTGAGTGTAGTTCCGGGTGTTTGTGTCGACTCCATCTGTTCACCTATCGAATTGCGCTGTACTTTTTCCGCGGCGTCTTGACTCATTAAGACCATTTTCTTTGCATGCTGCATCTTGTCACTGTCGTGTGAGGAAATCTGACAGTACGGATGTTATGATGGGGAGCAGGAGAGGCAGCAAAAAACCCTCGCCTTTCTGCACTATCACACGCTTTTTCGTCTTCCAACTACCAGTCTTATTAGCCAGTCGTCGTAGCACGTTTTTATGTTTTGAGAGTCGTGCCCGCTCACTATTTTTCAAGGGGACAGTACCGTTCAGAGTGTTTAACGCACACTCACAAATGGACCTGACTCCGTTTTTATCAATCGTACGCAGCAACGATGCGCGTTGCTGCTTGTCTAAATGGCAAAGTGCGTGTAGTAGAACTGTATTCTTCTTCCCGATAGAAGTTGTAGCAGATGTTGATCGTGCCATAGCAAGAAGTCGAATGATGAGCGTGATTCCTGTAGTGACTCTTTATAGATGAATTACCGAGCACCACTACCGCGTTTAGGTACGTATACGTAGTTATACGGATCATCCGGGAAAATACATGTGCGGAAACGACAATTATCAGGAGTTGATTGTTTAAGATCCAGTAGTAAATAGCCGTGTGGCTTCGACGTTGCATCGGAATAAGCTTCCTGTAAAAATTTCGGATCCTCAGGGTAAACCTGACGCGCCAGATGTGAGATTTGCGCCCGATCGCGAGGATTTTTGAAAGCAATAATGTAATTCGTGTTGAGAGAAATGTCCCTCTGCCCTTTGCCTTGATGGAAAATATTTTGTGTTATGAAAATAACGCTAATATTTTTATGATGACTCCCCTTTGTGAATAAATCAACAATTTCGCCGTTTGAAGACTCGCGCATTAAGTCATCGATGATTATAAGTTTTGGGCGAGGGTCCCCAGCAAAGTCAGAGTTTTTTGGTAGTCCTTCCAAAAATTCGATGTTCTTTCCATATTCGGTGTACCCGTCTTGCCACTCTGAATAGTAAAACAGGATTCTGGCAAACTCAACGTTGGACATGAACGAGATATATTTTAAAAATTTCTTGACAAAACACGTTTTGCCGCAGCCCGTGGGGCCCGCAATGATGGAAGTCCAGGGATGTTTCCAACGAGGGTCCATATTCAATAATGAAGGATTGGAGGAGCATGGAGGTGTTAATATACTCTTCACACTTTGTGAATCCATTTCTCATTTTTATTTTTATTTTTATTGATATGCCGTACAAATATTTCGCTTTACATTTATTGACAGTAAGATGCTGATGTAAGGTATCCAGACTCTTCTATCTCAACGTATAAATAGTCGGCCACACTGTCCTTCAGCGGGAGATGACCGGTTTCTGCAAGAGAAGCAAAAACATTAGCAAGAACCAAAGAATTGTAGAGTACCAGAGTGGTATGTGTTAGGACGTTTTGAAATAAGCAAGAAAACCACTTTTCGAGAATAACATTTTCTTTTATTATTATTATCATAAAAATATTCTTAGTATAATACATTTTGTGGAAGTATTTATATTTATATTGTATGCTGTTCACCATAAATCCGGATACAAATCCCACAAACATCCGGCGCCTAAAATATATAATAGACGTATTTTATTTACAAAGTTAACATACATAACCGTACGGCAGAGAATCGTACTCTCCCCATCGTCGTCGTTTGACGAAGACAGGTTTACATATTTTTGACTCCTGCCGCGTGGTTACCTCATGGTAAGCGTCTCGTCGTATAGTGGTCGAGTTTACGGATATACTTGATCCTGGCTCTCTGATCAATTTGCATATGGAATCAAAATTAATTTTTTTACCATTCTTGTAATCAAGTCCTATACCTTTGATCTTGCAGGTAGTACCCTCGCTACCATCAGGCTTGTGTACCATATATCCGTAGAACTTGGGCCCGCCGGACACGAAACGCTTTATAAAACTACCGCTACCGTAATCTACTAACTCGTCAGTCATGTCACCGAGGAAGTTTCCAAGAGGTGGATTATATTCGTCTTTTAAACCTCTACTTATATATATACAAGAATCGGTGTCATAGTAAAGGACACGTTTGTCCAGTGGTTCGAGATACTCATATAATTTCAATCTAGCTTGAGCTGTGGTATAAGCGGCAATTACTACGTTCACACCTGGGTTTACCTCGCCACTTTCAGACGTCTTCCGCCAAACTACATACATACAATCATCATTGACCGTGATAATCTGATTGATTTCACAAGTTTGATCGGTTAAAAGTTCTAAAAGTCTTTGACGCGTCTTTACAACCTCGGTCTTCGGAAGATTTTCGCGCTGACCAAATTTGCCCCAAAAAGAATTTAAGCATAGTTTTGCTACAGATCTCAGCCCCGCATTCTTCGCGATGGATGCATAATCTAACCGTACGCCCTCATGCTTGTGAAACTTTTCGATATACTCTAGCTTACTCTCTTCGGTCGTGCACTCTGAAGGCCAACCACTAGCTTCTTGCTTAACTTTCAGCCATAAATTAATGTAACCGCCGAAGAGACCGCCTGTCTGCGACTCTGTATCATATTTCTCTACCTCGTATTGCCAGATCTCGTGTACAGCTAAGACTTGGTAACCTTTCTCAACTGCTTTAAGAAGTTCGCACGAGACCCATGTACCCTCAAAAGCTCGATCAACTTCGTTTTCATGAGGACAATCCGACTGCTCCATGTCCTCGCAACACTTTCGACACAATGCAAACATGAGTCGATTGTGCATGCGCACGGGGAGTACAGGATGATAGAGATCGCGCGGTGGTAGTACGGTACATTTCACAAGACCTTCAACTCTACTCAAATCATTGCCAGGCCCGACTATTTCATGACATTTATCCGCTGTATATATCTTAGGATGACCTACCGGAAAACTCCCGTACTTGCAGATGTAGGGGTACAATGAACATACATCTACGTACTGTATTTTCTCATTGTCTTTTACCTCGTAGTAACTACGCGTATTCCCTGTACGACCCCCGAAAAATGCATCGCGAGGATTCAACGGTTCACCCTTGAGGATCTTACTCTTTCTTATTACTTCGTTGATTTGTGAGGTTCTTGCTTTCAATAGAATGTATTCGCATTCCCAGATTTCGTGAAGCACATACCCGAGTTCTTTGATACGCAGCGAAGTATCCAAGGTTCTCGTGAGTCGATCGTCAAACGTGCTCCCGCCCCACACCTCATCACGCTTACTTTTGCTACTGTAACATTTGTCACAACCGTGGTAAAAGCAACCGTGAAATTGAAGAACATGCTTCGCACCGTCAGCTGATTCAAAGTAACCGTCTACGCGTATACCATTAGGAAGCTTGTACTCGCGACCACGTCCTGCATGTACGATTTCGGTATTGAAAAACTCCTCGCACCAGACTAACCATTCAATTGCTACCTCGGATTGCCTATCACCTCGACGGTAACCGTTGCGGGGTAGAATCGATATTTTATCATTTTCTAAGAATTTACGTCGGAAAACTTTGTTGCACGCTGAAGCTATTGTTATGGCTTCGCTGAACGGGTCTACTCCACCATAATTCAGGAAAAATCTACGAAAAGCAGCGCAAGCTTTTTCAAGGATATCAACATCAGTTTTGCAGTACTTTACAAATTCTTCCTCGAAATCGAACACGTAGCCATCAGCCAACGTTTTCTTATACCATTCTATAAGTATTTCTCGATCCGCTGCCGACATCGTGTCAGGTGAGTAGTCTTTTAGAGGAGGTAGTGGTCCTTTGTATTTTTGATTAGCGAGTGTGTTAAAAAGATGTGGAAAAGTGCCCTTGAAAACGTCTTCTCCTAAGCCGAAGGCTTTTGGAAGTTTACTGAGTCTCATTTGGAAGTAATTTAAACTGTCTATGAATTTTACGGAGCCGATCCGCATTTCCATGATACTTGTACCATTGGTAATGAGTTCTGGCTTTTTACCTCTGTTCTCAACGATGTGACGAAGAATGAATTGTGAGTCGAAACCTTTTGCGTTATGTGCAATGCATATTACACGTCCAACATTTTTCCTGTCGCGCATAGCGTACTCGACAAATTTTTCCACAGGGCTCGCTTTGAAAACTTTTTCTTTATCCTCACTGCAGAACTCGCACGGTTCAGTTTCGACATCCCTATCGAGGCAGTCTGTACACCGTTGATGGCTAATACATAAATTCGGTTCGTGTATGTATACCCCGTCTACACCTGTGATTTCGCGTTCTTGCCGGGTTTCAAAATCGTAGAAGACGAAAATATCAGGGTGCTTTGCATCTTTCGGGCTAACCAGTCGTGTCATATAACACTGGTGGTTGTCAGGTTGTTTGGATCTACAGGTTTTGCAGTAGAAGAATCCGCATTCATGTTTTTTACCGTTGTGGGTATAAACTTGTCGCAGACACTCTTTGCATACCTTTAGTAAATCACACAAGCGTGTTTTCGGGCCGTGCGAACCTACCATTTTGTGTTGTCTAAAACATTCCTCGCCGCGGAAGAAGCGGAAACAATCTTCACAACGAATTTTTTCATCGGTCGGATTACATGGCGGACTCTTCATACAATACGGGCATTTCTGAGAGCAGTGATGACGCGTTATACCGTTGTAGGCAACTCCACATGGGGGACAGAAAAAGCTAGTACCAGCGGCTGTATGGAGATTCAATATCAGACCGTAATGCGCTTCCTGGCTATCGTGAAGTAAATAGACGTGGTGTTTTACTTTTTTTACACACCGAATGACTGTTTCGACACCATTGAAGATCGCTGGTTCATTACTACCGAAGGTATCGAGATCGAACACGACTAAAGCTATACCTTCCCAAGCAAGGACTCGTTGAAACTCTTTCAGCTCGTCCAAACTACATCCGGCGTCGGGAACGCGTACCCCCGCGTCTCTAACTAGTTTTTCAGCTTCATCTCTCTGAAGTGTCGATTTAGAGTGACGTATATCGTGCCACTCTTTATGAAGGGGTCCTACACGTAAATGCCCTCGCTTGGCGTGTACTATCCCTACTACAATACTCCTCGGGAGACAAAGATTGTCGCGATTTTTAAATTTCATCACGGATCTCTTTTTCCAAAATTCAACACGCCCTACAGTTGGTTTTATAGGTCTTCCAGAGCCTACGGGTATGTGGACTATATCGCTCGTTATAGTGAACGAGTCATCGATGTTGAACCCTGCGTTACTTTGCGAAAGACTATTTATCATTCCGAACAAATCCCCGGAATGAAAATCTCTAACAGGTCGAAAAGAAAGCCCGGCCTTACCCAGTGTGAACGCGTTCGATCTGAATGTTACGCCTATTTTATCGGTTGGCTCAGCACCACTTACGAGTATGGAATGCAATTCACGCATTGCAGCATCTAACCACGTTACGAGATCTACCTCATCCGGAGGTTCACGAATCTTAACCGTTATAATACTACCCGAAGTCTTAAACCTTTGAAAGTATGTTCGAACTTCTTCGCTGTATATAATTTTCGACTCACCGGAGGGAGCTTGTGAAGCAGGTAGCTCTTCCAGCGAGGATCCTGGTTGCGGTGTTGTTCCAGGCGAAGGTTCGAAACCCGAGTCTTCGAAAATATCTTTTTGTGAAGACGATTCCCCACCAACCATGCAGTCTCTGGAATGGTTTGTAGCGGTTCCTGACGGCCCTGCAATGGGCTCATGCTCCAGCAAACCTCCACCCGTCTGTACAGCTGTGTCCATCTGGGTCTCTTCTTCTTCTTCCTTTTCTGTGCTCTCGTCGGACGGTGACGGACTCGAAGAGGAATTTGATTCCTCGACATTCTTGCCGACACGGGTATCCTCGACGAGAACGTCCGGCACGACACCCATATCCACTGGGGAGGAAAAAAGTTGTATTACGATTTATCACGATGAAACATAATTTTTATATTCCTCTGCTTTTCTACATAAGTTTTTACATACCTTCACCCTCCCAGTCTACACCTTCCATGGCAGCAGAAACCGCTGCTTCATCAGCAGCGTTTTGGACTGCCATCTCTTGCCCCATAGCGTCTCGGATGGCTGCTTCTCGCATCGCGTCTTCTCGCGCAGCAGCCTCACGCGCAGCGGCCTCTCGAGCCTCTATAGCCTCCAACGCTGTTTCTAAAGCCTTTGCTTCGGCAGCGACCCTCGCGAAACAGGCCTCCTGCTCAGCATTTTCGAGTTCTGAAAAACAATTTTAACACATTAGAATTGTTTGTTTACGGTAACATAGACGGACTTTTGATCGTATGAAATTTAAAATAGAATGTACTCACCGATTCGTTGTACCTGCCGGGCAAGAGCGATAGCATCCCTTGATGCAGCCTGCGAGGACTGCGCAGTCACCTCGTGCACAATTTTTAATAATTCTGCACACTCACGGAAGGTACCCCGTGAATAAAGTTTTAATATTTGCCGAACGGTAAAATGATGAAGCAGGCATCTGAATCGCCTTAATAAGGTGTCGCCTCTAACACTTTTGAGCTCCCGCTCAGTACACTTTTTTAAAAAATGCCGCGCTGAAACAGTGGGCTCATCTCCCAACTGTTTTGCCACTTCACGAATAATTTCACGGACTTTCGAACTATCCATTGTCGCGTCGAACTCAACAACACAAACGAGACTACGCGAAAACCCAAATCACGAGCGAGTACCGTGGCTTGCTGCGTTAGCGAGTCTGAACGAGACAAAGTGTTCTTCCCTCGGAACCCTCAAACTTATAGATTTCCAAAAGTCCACCCACCCTTTTTATCTCTACAATTTCGAAACAGTCATTGGCTAGGCAAAATCGCCAGTTATTTCGAAAAGTGCTCTCGTGATGTCATCTTTGGCAACGTCACTCTATCGAGCAGACGCCGGAAAATAGTGCCATTGAATATTATCACCTCTTTCCAGTAATGCACTGATAGTGAGTACGGGATGTTTCTTTCCTTCGTACAGAAAAAATTTTAAGAGCCTCGCCTGCAATAAAACAAGGGTCTTTGCGTAGCATCTCTCTCGCGCGGTTTTAACGATGACGAGTCCTGTCGATGATAATATAGCTTTTCACGACATTGCGTTGCATGCTAATTGCTGTCTCTACCCCTAGTTGTGAACGTAGATTACCGTCCATACCTATTTATCTCTTTTCCTTACGTCACGAGTCAAGTGGTGGTAAGTGGCAGCATTTCGACGAAACGCAGTATGACTAATATTGCTCGAAATTTTCAGGAAAAATTCCTATTACTTGAGTAGACTACATTGTTTCCGAGACACATTGAGTCATCTCCATCCCCCACACGCTGGAGCAGCATCCGCGAGGCGTGACTCCAACCCCCCTTCCATGCATATTTTACCTATTAGACGCTACGTAGGCTTGCTGGTGACTGCTTTTTTCACCGATAGATATTACGGTCCCACGCTTCGACGAGTGCACTCTCTTCTCTCACGTTTACAAAATATAGTGAAAATGGAAAAATTTACTGCTGTTGTGGAAAACATGCCGTCGCGTAAGCGAGCTCGTGAGGACAAACCGCATGGTGAAGAAGAAGAAGCTCTTCCGCCCCGACGATTGAGCAGCGATATGCTGTTAACTACAACCTACGCTTTGAATGCCTCTCGCAGTAAAGTGGTTGTCATGGGAATTGCACTAGTGAGCGGTGACGCCTTCGATGTGGCCATAAAACTCACCGGTAACTTCCGTACCGAAGGCATCACGCTAACTATACCCGAATGGCTAAAGCTGTATACGAATATGTCACGGGTTTCACATTGGTTTTGTGAAGGGCCCGACAACGAGGACACTGCACCGGCGCCTATACCGATACTCGAACGATACGAACTGCGCTTCACCACTGCACACGGTGAAAAAGCTATTAACCTTGGGGTACGCCAGGACGAACCATTGGAGAAGAAGACAAGTAAACAGGAGTTTGCGGATGGCATCATCATGCAGAAAACAACATACGATGGTCTAATGCGTGTGCGTGAATGCATTAACCATAGGATTCGACTGCTGATCAGAGATCGACAAATCGTAAGAGACCTTCAACATACGCTTGTCAATCAACTTTGTGCTGAAACCACCGCGCCTTGGGAACACTTTACCACCAGCACATCGTCGGAGACCTTCACGAGAACCCATGCTGAATGCATGCGTATTATTTCATCTCTTTACGACTCGCGTGCTTCTAGACTGAACCGGACGGAGGCAAGTGAAAACCGCTGCCTGATCGCCATGGAGCTAATGGGCATTCATCACGAATACATTTATCGAAAAATAGTTGCGAAAAATATGTACAGCTAGAGTTAAGAGCAACAGAAATGTAACTTAGATTTAAGAATAAAATGAAAATTTTCTTTCAATGTGAAAGAACTGGTGTTGTTTTTCCGCTTACCTTATACAATTCAAAAAAAATTTCGTTAATTTCACGTAACTTCTACCGTTGAAAAGTTTTCTATGAATGTTACACACATCTTCATAGTTATTTGGAAACTTTTTCTTCCACTGAAAAAAAAATCATTGCTGCGTGCGGGATTCGAACCCGCGATTCCATAGAGCGGAAAACGGAACTTAAATCCGTCGCCTTAGACCACTCGGCCAACCCAGCATTCCCCTATAAAATAATCGAACATGATACTTACCTCACCCCATGCGCCTATTTGAAACATACAAAAATCACTCGTCGAGCGGAAAAATCATATTCGGCGGGGTGGTTGGGAGCGGGAGGGACCCAGTTCCCCAAAGTTCAATTGGACACACTGTGATTGGACACACATTATTGGACACAGTGATATTGGACACATGGAGGATTGGACACAG
>JABFVB010191782.1:0-13212 GCA_018812205.1 Adelognathus sp. PSUC_FEM 10030001 | reverse complement strand
TCATTACTTTCTTCTTTAATAAAATGCATGACTCTTTCAAATAGTTAATTAGATAAATTCCTCGTATCTCTTTTTATAAAACAATTCTTTTCATTATACTGATTGGTCTTTTCAAATGATATAACTATCCATGCATGATCAGTTATTATCGGGGTTTCTTGTACACGAGGTTTTATTTTCTTATTCGAGAAGACTAGATCAATCGTTGTTCTTGTATGTTCTGTAATTCGTGTGTATTCTTTTATGTATTGTTTAAATCCTACTTCTAGATAATCTCTTTGTAGTTTCAGTGCGTAAAAGTCCTCTGTCTTTACGTTAATATTGAAATCCCCCAAAATTATACAATCTCCTAGTCCATTCAATTCTTCACCTAAATCGACAGCAAATTCAATGAACTCGGCATCTGATGCGCTCGGTGAATGATACACCACCGCTATCGAACCATTGTATACGTTGTTTTCATTCACCCATATCACAGCACACCAGTAGTTACTTACTAGTTTCCTTTTAAATAGTACTTTATATGTAATATTGTTCTTCAGATATACGATCACTCCTCCTGTAGTTCTTGTCTCACTGTCACATCTTATTGAGGTATATCCTTCCATGTTGATTCCTGCATCTTGTATGTCTTCCGTAAGTCGCGTCTCTGTGAGTGCGACGATTTCCGGTTGCATATTCTTCATAATTTGAATTTCGAACTCTTCTTTGTGTGACACCAGACTTCTTGCGTTTGAGCAGACTATCAGGTAGTTCCCTTCGACATCTGATTGCTATTGCGTTCCTCTTTCCGATCTTCTTTTTTCTTCCTCTATTCTCCTCTTGTAGGTTGGACATTCTCTGTCTAGTGCGTCATGTTCAACCGAGATACCATTATCGTTGTATTTCTTCTTCTTGTTTGCACAGTTAACGCATTGCTTACTCTCCGATTCACAGTCCTTCCCATTGTGATTCCCGGCGCAGTAGCGACACACTTCTTCTTTCTTGCAGTATTTCGCTATGTGGTTGAACCCCCAGCATTTGAAGCACCGTAGTACGCTCACGAAGTCGTAGATTCTGCACTTTCTCCATCCCAGATTTATCAACCTTCTCTTTTCCATTTCTTGGTGAGTCTCCGTGTCTGTTTCTATGATGAGTGTTCCGCTCCTTCTCGCTTGATTTTCCGTTTCTTCTTGTCTTCGTTCTCCTGGATTTCGTTTTAGTATTTTCAGGTGGCATCCTTCCGCCTCTGTCGGTAGTTCGTTTTTTACTCTAATTGAGTTCAGTTTCGATTCATCGCTTAGCTCCATTTCTTCTAGATCTACTCCAGTTATCTTGACCTTCGGATACTTCTGTTTCGGTGTTATCACATCGAATTCTTGACCGATCGATTGTTCTACTGTTTTTCTCAGTTCTTTTATTTCTTTGTCGCTTTCGCATCCTATTATTACCGATCCTTTGCTTCCTTGAGCAAGTCTCGATACTCCAATTGGTAGGGACTTTATATTCACCTTTTCTATCACCTTGCTCTTTGTAGTTTCACTCTCTTGCTGTTCTTTCAGTTGGACTATTATAATACTTCCACCTTTTTTTCTTTTCACTACTTCAGTCCAACTACTCGGTGTTAGATCGTCTTCTCTCTCTCTTTCACTTGGGCTGTATCTTATTGCTCGCTTGATTTCTTCCAACTCACTCCTGATTTTGGCCATTTCGCATCGTACCGCTTCTTGCACAATCTTCTGTATCTGTTGTTTACCTACTGTTTGATCTTTCATTTCCTGTACGATTTTTACAATCTTGTTGATACTGTCTTCCATCGTGTCGCTTGCAAACACGTCTTCTTCCGCTATATCTTCTCGTACTCTGCTCGTTTCATTACTATCACGTCTCCGTGGTACGCTGTTTACCCTCTGCTTCTCTTTCAGTGAATTTGTTCTTTTCGTTGTTTCCTTCTTTCCTTTGCATACAACCAACTCGTGGTCGCTGTTGTAAACCTTGTGAAGTTGAGTACACCCTGGATGAAATATCTTCATACATGGCACACATCTTACTACTTCAGTTTTAATTTCTTTTCTACATTGCTGGCAGTCCCATTCGCTTTTTCTCGACATAATTCCTTCTCTATGTAATTCTTTTCATTCTCTCCTTTTTCCCTGAGACTGCACTATGGATTCGCTTTCGTTTCTCCTGTAAGCTTCGTTTCCGACTTTACCGACCTCAGCTTCTTTACCGTTCGATGGTAGGGCTGTAAGGCAGCATGTGTGATCACTTTACTTGCTATTATTGGTATTGAGGGCGCTCGCTAGATGTCAGCAAATGTGTTGTCTTACTCCGCTTGCTGGGAAGTTGAAGATGGCGCGGGTGTTGTCTGCGCTCTATGTCACATATGCAGCTGTATCTTCGTACGATGAAATCTCGATCGTTGTAAAAGTGAGGTTGTTAACCGCGGCTTGCTGAAATTAACAAGGAATTTTTGGAGCTCGTTCGGGAGATTTTTGTCGCAGAGAATTGCGGAATGAGAGAGATGCTACATTGACGAATTGGTGGCCCTGATAAGGGCCGTTGTAGCGTGGGATGAAATGAAATTTAAATATCGAGCAGCTCGTCTTTCTCCTCGGTCGTGAGAGCGATCTCGAGGACGTCCGTGTCCGTGTGCGGGCAGCCGAAGAGAGAGTTCAGCCGCTTCGCGATTTTTTCTCTTTTTGCTCTGTTGTGTCGCGATGGGGGAAATACAATATTTTTGCCCGGTGTGACGGGAACGTCTCGGGTTTTGCGGGGATTCTCGATAGGCGTCGAATTCGACGCGCACTCGGGCCGAGGTACTTCCGTCTCGTCCGACGGCTTTCCCTTGGTACCGCCGTGGGTCGGAGAAGTCCGGGGTAACGGTGGATTTTCCACGTTCAACCGCGAAAGCGCGGCGTCGTGGAGTCTCCTCCGTTTGTCGAGGAACTCGGCGCGTTTGAGAAAGCGCTTGATCCCCGCTCGTTTCGGCATATATGTTCGCTGTTCGGACGCTGACGGGCAACTGCGAGGAACGCGCGCCCGTGAGTCTGGCGGGTAGGGAGGGGGAACCACACCGCCGCTCCAATCAGATCCGAGTATCTCGTTACTCGGCGCGGATGCCGAGAAAATGTTCGGGTAAACGACGGCCGGGAATTCGTCGAGCGAAGACGATACGAAGCGGATTCGTGATGAAACTAGTAATATCGGCCAGCGATCTGGCGGAGAGACCTACGATGATGATTTTTTGATGTTTTCAGCGAAGCACGATTGCGTGCGTCCGAACTAAAAACGGTTATTTCGCGGGGCACGATTGCGTGCGGCCTGGCGGGAGGGAAATTCGCGAGTGAAGCACGAGAGCGTGCGTTCTACTCGTGAATTTCTTTTCTCGCGGAGCACGAAGGCGTGCCTCCCGGCGAATGATGCAATTTCGAGTGAAGCACGAGAACGTGCATTCAAACTCGCGTAAAATTCGCCTCGCGGAGCACGAAGGCGTGCTTCCCAACGAGTGATGAACGAACGGGTGATGCACGAGAGCGTGCGTTCAGCCGTGCCAAACTGTGTCGCGGAGCACGTAAGCGTGCCTCCGGACGGGTATTAGCAATGCGTGAATCGTAAACGAGCGAAGCACGAGAGCGTGCGTTCAAACTCGCGAAATTATTGAAATTCAAATTGAACCTGTGGGCCTGAAAAAATAAATAGCGAACGTTGTTTCGTGAGGCTCTGAAAAGAGCCGTGTGATTTCCTGGTCCTGAAAAGAACCGTTAGAAAACGTGTCGAGACGTGTCGACCCGTGCAGCCGTTGGAGAACCGATTGCGCCGGCGAGAAATCACGGAGAGACGGGGTGAAGAGCGCGTTTCGGTGAGCGGCGATGTTTCGTACGCGTAAGAAAAGGCACTGAAAAGTGCCGATGATTTTTGTAACCCGAAGGCAGAAAAAATAATCCGCAGGCAGAGAAGAAACGTCGGAACGTCGAGCGTGATGGTCGAAGATTTCGCGCAGGATAAGAATGATGAGGAACGCCAAAGTATTTTCCCAGAGGGTGAAAATCGTTCGTTTATTGAGAACAGTTTGTTTTCGATCGGAGATGATGCCTCGAGCGCTGCTCGGGAGCAACTGTGTCTGTGGCGCCGATTGCGCTTCTCTTATACACTTTGTGCGTCTAACGCGCGGTCCAATGAGAGCGCGCCGAGCAATCTGATTGGGTCGCCGGTTGGTTTCTCGGAAACTCAACCGGCGCTCCAATGGGAATCGAGATTCACTCGGCGACGCTCTCGTACAGAGTTTTTTCTTTTGATTCTTCTTGTTTCGATACTTTCGTTGAATAAATACAATATAGATATTCTTTTTGTTGTAATTGGTGCGAAGAGGCCGCGAGCGAGGAAAAGTCCATGCGGACAACATGCCCCCCCAGCTCGAGGGGTCTTCGCACACGTACATAAAATATGGCATGACGTAGATAAAATATGACATGACGTAGATAAAATATGATATGACTGAACAAAAATATAAATCTTTTCCGACGAACAACATGGTTACGGGGTGGACTTTTTTATTTTTCTAAAACAAAGGAACTCGAACACACTTATAGACTAATACTCAAAATGATTTCACGGGGAGGACATAATTTTTTTTTTTGTTATTTTGGGGAAAGAAAAAGATCGAAACTCGGTTTTTAAAAAAAAAAAAATCTTCTCGGCTGAAACTTACGGACGAGGACGGAGGTTGTAAGGATGGTTCTCCTTGTGGTCGTCTTCGTCGTCCTTTGGCCCTGGCAGAGGGCGGTCGAGGTGACGTTTGGCGGCCCGGCCGAGCTGCCTGCGGGGACCGCGCCTCTTTTTCGGGGTCTTCGGGGTCTGTGTCTCGCGTTTGAGCTCGAGCGCATACCCGCCATCCTCCATCACCCAGCCGGGAGGGCTGGTTTGGGTGCTGACCTCCACTCGGCGCGGTGGAGTCGCCGGAGGATCCTGACCCAGGCAGGGTGTTGGCTCAACCCTTGCCACAGGAATCTCCATATCCGCATCGCCGCGTTCTGCCGGGTCTGGAGATTCCGGGGATAGAATATCGTCCCCGAAATCTCGTTGCGGCGAACGGTAGGGCTCGGTGTGCGCCTCGGAATCGTCGGACGCCTCCGCCGGTGAATACCCTGGGACCGCCAGAGGATAGGTAGGACGACGTCCCATCGGAGGACTGGTGGCGACGCCCGGCTGGCGATACCACAGCGGCACTGGGCGAGGGCAATTATGTGGGCACCTCGCACTGGTGGCATGATATGTCGCCACTCGCGGAATCTCGTCGTCGCTGTCTGGATATATCAGACGTCTCAAGTTGACGTCGTCGCGTGCGGACGGCAGCGTGTAGAAGGGCGACGTAAGCCTTGGATCCATTTTTTGTTTGTTCGCTGACTTCTGCTTCGAGCTGGTACCTCTTGTTGGTTGTCGGTTTGACGGGTCAGCGGAGACTAAGGCGCTCAGCTCTACTATGCTGTCTTTTATGCTTTCCTTGCGAGAAGGGGTTGCGGGAGATGGAAGTGAGTTCGGATTGGTTGCCTGCTCGGTGGAGGGGGAATTTGCCGTTGCTGCGAACGGGCGAAGCGGACAATTGATTGTCGCTTGGGGAAAATGGAGAATTTGAGTTTCTGCGACATTTTCGAGATCGTAAGGGTAATTTGTTACGCCTTGCGATGATTGGGAAATAGCGTGATTTCCCGTGAATGGTTGTGGAGTTTGAAGGGCTTGAGTTTGCGCCTCCGAGAATGTGGGAGTTTGCGAATTCTCCGTGGAAGGAGAATTGACCGTTGCTGCGAACCGGTGAGACGGACAATTTATTGTCGCTCGGGGAAAATGGGGAATTTTTTGATGTTCCGCAGCATTTTCGAAGTTCGAAGGGTAATTTATTACGCCTTGCGAGGAGTGGGAAATAACGGGATTTCCCGAATTTGGAGGTGAAGTTTGAAGGGCCTGAGTTTGCGCCTTCGATGATGTGGGATGCTGTTTAGCGTTTTGCGAATTTTCTAGAGTTTACGGAGCAATTGATTGCGTCTTCGGGAGAGAATTCGAGCGTTCTCCGGTCGAGGCCGGAAAGACGGGGCTGGGAGTTTCGCGATCTATGTTCAGCCCGCGACTTGTGTTGTCGATTTTCATTTGGCTGCCATGAATTTTGGTCAGCTTGCCGTCTTTGCTGACGAAGTAGATTTCGCCGCCGAGGCTCTGTACGACGGGGTGGGGGCCGTCCCACGCGGCATTGAAGCCAGCGTGTACGCCCTGAATGGCGTTTGACAACGTATGATTTTTCGTTCATACGAGATCGCCGGGATGAAACCGAGGAGTGACCTCGGATTTATCGATATATCGATTCTGATACTTTTGCTGCTTTTTTAGGATTTGCTCTATGCGTTGCTCTCTGTCAGCGATGACGGTGAGGGAGGGGGGAAATCTCCACTCGCCAGGCCGAGGCAGATTCACGCCGAGCAGCGTTTCGCTCGGAGTAAGTTCGGTCGCCGCATTCATTCGCGTTCTGAGACTAAACAGTATCGTGGATAGGTGTTTGTCCCAGTCGCGATGGCGATTACCTTGGAGATGAAGGCGAAGGCCCTTTTTTATCTCCTGATTACGTCGTTCAGTTGGGTTTGCTCGTGGATGATATATCGCAGTCGTCCAGAGCTGAGCTTGCCATTTATCGCAAGCGTCCATGTATTTTTTGCTCACGAATTGTGGGCCATTGTCGGAGAGAATAGCTCTGGGGTAACCCCATCGAGCGAAAACTTCTTTTTCGAGGAGGTCGATAATAACCGGAGCCTCGGACGAGCCTAGGGGAAATGCCTCGACCCATCGAGAAAATAAATCGGTTACGACGAGTATGAATTTCTTCCCCCTCCCACTCCGCGGGTAAGGTCCCATCAAGTCGACTGCGATGGTTTCCCACGGGCGTTTGGGTTGATGCGGTCGTAACTGATCTATGTGACGAGGTCTTGTCGCTTTTGTGCATGCACAGAGCCGACACTGTCGAACGTAGTTACGTACGTCCTGACGAAGATTTTTCCACGAGAATCGTTGCTCGATTGCTCGGAGAGTTTCGTCCGCTCCCGGATGGCCGGCAAGCGTCGAATCGTGATACTCAAAAAGGATTTTTTCTTTGAAAGCGTCGGGAACGAGTAACGTCCACGCATCCCTAACTTTTTTCCAAACTCCACCGTCAATAACAGTGTAGCCGGAATTTTCGTCGGTGAGATCAAGGTTTGCGGCTAGCTGGCTGATACAGGGATCAGTCTGCTGCGCCTCGATAACTCTGTCCAACAATGTGTCTGTGTCGATAAGGAAGAGCTCATGCGGCGAGTCTTCATCTTCGTTGTACGCGTTCCGTTCTGCGGGGGGTACGAGGCCAACCGGATCCACGGGATCGGGGACCTCTCCGGCGTCGGGAAAGCGTGCGAGCGTATCGGGGAGTTGATTCTCACTCACAGGAACGTGTTCGACTGTGAAGTTGAGTTCCTCTAACAAGATAGCCCATTTTGACAATTTTTGTTTTTCGTTTTTTAGTTTCCGCAGCCAAGACAGCGCGTGGCTGTTGACGCGGAGAGTGAACGGCCGATCGTCCAAGTAATGTTTGTAACGTTGAATTGCCCAAACGATGGCGTGGCACTCTTTTTCTCTATCGCAATAGCGAGATTGAGTTTTGTCGAACTTAGCGCTCGCGTAACTGATTATTAATTTTTTGTCATTCTTGTCGACTTGGTACAGTACCGCGCCCATACCAATGTTGCTAGCGTCGGTCTGCAAGTAATATCTCAACTCGGGATCTGGGCGACTGAGTTTTAAAGGCAATTGTACCTGCCGCTTAACTTCGTTAAAAGCGGCCTCTGCCGCCTCAGTCCATGCGAATTTTTTGTTACCGGCCAAGAGGTCCGTCAGCGGGGCGACGAGCATCGCGAAGCGCGGTATATACTCGCGCAACCAATTACAGGTCCCGAGGAGCTTCTGTAACTCCCGCTTCGTCTTTGGAGCCGGCAGATTGACTATTCCTTGAACGTGAACGTCTTTGGCCTCGTTACCACCATCTGTAACGCGATGGCCGAGAAAATCGAGATTATTCGTACCGAAACGACATTTTTCGGTAGAACACGTTAGCCCATGGAGGCTTAACCTCTCGAAAACGAGCGTCACGTGTTGAAGGTGTTCTTCCCACGTATGAGAAAATATGATTATGTCATCCAAATACACGATGCAGAATTTACCGAGGAGCCCGACGAGTACGTCTTGACTCATAAATCGCTGAAAGGTATTTGGCGCATTTTTTAGCCCGAAAGGCATGACGCGGAATTGGTAGGTGCCCCCCTCTGGGGACGAAAAAGCGGTCATTTTTTTACAGGCAGGATCCATTGGGATTTGCCAATATCCACTTTGAAGGTCAATGGACGAGAAAATACTCGCGGAACCGACTTCTTTGAGAGCGTCGTGTATCCGCGGTATGGGCTGCGCGGTATCCTCGGTAATCGAGTTAAGCCTTCGGTAATCCACGCAAAAACGTGGCCGGCCGTCGCTTTTCCACGCAATGACGATGGGGGAGCTGTACGGAGAAGTACAAGGCTCTATAATGCCTTCAGCCAACATACTTTGAATTTGTTCGCGTATAATGTCCCTTTTCTCACGAGAGTATTGTCGGAGACCTACGCGGAATGTTTGATCCGAAGTTAGCCGTATTTCGTGTTTCGTCGACTGAGTTTGAGACAGCTTTCCTTTATTGTGGAAAAGATGCTGAAATTTACGAACGAGATTTTGGAATTCCGATTTATTTTGAAGCGGAAAATTTTCTTTTATTTCCGAGAGGTCTATAATCGGGGGTTTGGCGTGAGGCACTGCCGAGTCCGTCAGTTGAACGGTAATTCGTTCGCGAATACCGAGGTACAAGATTCCGTGTTGGAAATCGAAGATTGTACGTTGGTGTGTCAACCACGGATAGCCGAGGATAAGTGGCTCTCTCGACGTTGGCGCGACCCATGCGCCCACCTCTATGGTCTTTCCTTGAATAACTATTTCAAATTGCGCTTTACCCTCAAGGGGCATCGCGGTGTTTTCTCCAGCCAAGTTAGCTGAAGATCGAATTGGAATTATTTTTTGATTTGACGATAAGTAATTCGGTTGCAATCGCTGGAGAAGCAATCGATAGCTGCGTATATCTCTTGATTATTTAACGAGACGAGAATATGCGGCAGCTTGCTCCTTCCGTTACGTTCCGTAAGCCCTATCGTTGGTTGGCGGCCGGATCGGGAGTACCCGCCGCCTGACGCCAGTTTTCCTGCTGGTTTCTTTCCGTTCTTCTTTGCGCGAGAACCGGGCAATCCTTGTGATAATGATTCTCCGGGCAGTGCCAACATTTCGGGGGTGTCGGGGCAGCCTGCGCGGGTCTAGCCGGTCTCTCTACCTTGGTTTCTTCTTTCCTCGGCTTCATGGCAGGTTGTTGTTCTGCCAAATCGTACTCGGCTTCCAAGGCTTTCGACATCAATGCCGACAGCGTCTGTGGGTTTGATGGTCGAATCGCCATTCGAAGACCGGGACGAAGCAGCTCGAGCAAAGTAGCAACTTTGGTAGGCTCGGGGTCGTTACCTCGTATACGTTGGTACAAGAGATATTTGTGTTGGAGAAAAACGCCTGTGTTTTCCTTCTCGTCTTGCTTGCGAGAGAAGAGTTGTGCGTTTAAGCGAGAAATTATTGCCGGGCTGTCATATCGACTCAGAAGGAGTTCTTCGAATTTGTCGAATGCGAATTCCAGGGGACGGTAACAACTCCACCATTTTTCGGCGCCTCCTTTTAGCCCGGATGCGGCCGTATCGGTCCGCAACGAGTCTGGAGTGCGGGTGGCGAGGAAATATTCTCTACATTTCGTGAGAAATTTGTTCGGATCTTCGTGATCCAATCCGCCGTACGTCGGCAACGCGGGACGCGGCGCGGTGTCGAGAGCTTGTAGCAATCTTTGCAAATTTTCGAGGGTGCCCCCCGGATTCGGAACCGGGGCTCTCGGAACATTTTGAAGTTCCTGAAAAGGATTTTCTGCGAGATTTACAGGAACTCCTGGATTTCCCGGATCACCTCGAATGCGATTGGGAAGTCCGTCTCGATTATCGTGACGATTCTGTTCCAGATTCGCCAAATCGTCCTGAGGAGGACGAATGCCAGCGTCAGCATTATTAGCAATATCAGCCACGTGAAGCGGAGGAACGCGAGGATTAGCGTTATCATCTCCATCTTGCCTGTTTTCCCCGAGAGGTTCGTTAGCGTTCGCTATTTGGGCCATGACGGGTATTCTACGGCGTGGAGGAACGCGATTTTGTCTGTTGGGTGCCACTGGGTTTAACACTCCCAGAAGTGGTGCGGGTTCGCCTCGTATGCGCGCGGATCGTCGGAGATTTTGAGCTCCGGACATAAACAATTTTTTTTTGCAAAGGGAAAAAAAAATGTGGACCGCGGGATGGCAAACTCGCGAGAATTTTTAGAGAAGGGTGTGAATTTAACTAGTCAGATCGGTAGATGGGTTTTTCGTAAGTCCCGAAGCTATACAACGTTCGAGGGCCCCACGTTGGGTGCCAATTTGTTAACCGCGGCTTGCTGAATTAACATGAAATGGTAGAGCTTGTTCGTAAAGCTGTGTATCGCGGAGAATATTGCGAATCTGTACGTCCGTCCAGCGATCTGGCGGAAAAACCTCCGGTGTGGATTTCGAGCGGAGCACGTTAGCGTGCGTCCGGGCTCGAAAAGGTTTACTTCGGCGGAGCACGTTAGCGTGCGTCCAGGCCGAAAACGCGGCGTTCGGCGGAGCACGTCGGCGTGCGTCCTGGCTGAACCGGGAAATTGGTGACGGAGCACGAATACGTGCGTCCAGGTTCACACAAAGTTTATTCCGTGGAGCACGAGCGCGTGCATCCCCGCGTGTGGGAAAAACCCGCAAGCGAAGCACGAGAGCGTGCCTTCAGACTCGTGGAAAGATATCTCGCGGAGCACGAAGGCGTGCCTCCTGGCGAGTGTTACGCTTGCGAGTTAAGCACGAGAGCGTGCATTCAAACTCGCGACAATTAAACGGGAAAATGAAAATAATCGCCCGTGGATAATAAAAGAAATTTGCGAGCGTTAGAGTCGTTTGGCTCTGAAAAGAACCGTGCGATTCCCCGGGTCCTGAAAAGAACCGTTGAGAACGTGTTGAGACGCGTCGAAACGCGTTGAGAACGTGTTGAGACGCGTCGAAACGCGTTGAGACGCGTCGAAACTTGCAGCCGTTGGAGACCCGATGGGTTGGCGAGAGGGCACGGAGAGACGTTGTGGAGAGCGCGTTTATGTGATAAGCGATCTTTATACGTTTGGAAAAAATACCGGGCACTGAAAAGTGCCGATGGATATTCTGGTTCTGGAGAGAACCGGATATGTAAAGTCGAAGATGCGCGGAGGTGCGCGTCCTCCGACTAGTGATGGTGTTGAGCGTCTCGGGGGTCCGAGATGAGCGTGGACCATGGAGAAAGGCCCTCGAGTCCCGGAGTGAGACAACGACGAAACCCTCGACGAGTCTCGCCGGAGTTGGAGCCGGCGGAGCACGAGAGCGTGCGTCCGCCCGACTGACGATAGCAGTTTACGCCTCGAGGTCCAAGACGAGCGCGGACCATGGAGAAAGGCCCTCGGACTTGGCGGAGCACAACGAAGTGCATCCAGCCAAGAAGGCCAACGATGAGTCGAGGAACGTAAGAGCTCGCGGAGGTGTCGGTGAATTTAGCGTTGAGAGAAAAAACGTTTAGACAAGATATTAGTCGTTGTAAAAAACATGTTTATTAATTCTCCACGCTCGGAGGATGGAGTGAGACCGTCCTCGGGCAAGGCCCGAGACCAACTGACTGTGGACGCTGATGGCCCGTTTATATACATTCTCAGAGTACAATGTTCGACCCAATGGGAGTGCGTGGAATGATCTGATTGGTGCGGCGGTTGGAAGCTCGCGATTCTTGGAAACTCAACCAGCGCGCCAATCAGATACGTCGAATTGATCTGATTGGTGCGGCGGTTGAACGCTCGTGATTCTGAGAAATCAACCAGCGCACCAATGAGATTCGGCTGTAGGGATTATAATGTTTTATGACTTTCTTTGTTACAGGTTTTACAATGTTTTATTATTTTATTCATTTTGTCGGGGAAGATAAAGACCGCGAGCGGGAAAAAAGTGCGTAGCGTACAATGTGGAAAGTACGCTGCGTACAACAAGCTCCTCTATGAGAAAGCCAAAATTGATGAACATACTTCCTCATAGATGAAGCTTTGTAAAACGAGGAAAATCATGAGGAAGCCATGTGCAGGGTCCTACTTTGCTCACTTTTCACAATTAAAAAAAGTGTGCAAAGTAGGACCTTGCACATTGCGTCCTCATTACATTTTCATCTCTCTTAAGCTCGATTTATGATAAGATATGTCTTTCGGAGTTGGCTCCCTCATAGAGGAAGCTTTGTAAAAAGTTGAAAATAATTAGGAATCAATGTGTAAGGACATTCGACTTTGCCTGTTTGTTCGGGTAATGTACACACCAGCTCAATAGTCTCAATTGTGTAAGAATAGGAACGAACAGACATTGTAATTCGTGCAGAATTATACATACTTTTTGGATATTCGAACGCTCCGGATTATTATCTATGTATTTTCCGTCTTAGAACACGTATTTCCAACTTATTATACTCGTAAACCTATGTTTGATACCTCAACTCGCATTAGAATTGGAATTCAATATTTTTCATCAATTTTGAATAATTCAAAATCCCATAAAATTTGAACAGTGCCATGGATTCTCACGAAATTTGGTGTCAATAATTGGCCTATAATGGTCCATGAGTAGATCAAATTCGAGCCCGCTATCTTGAGCAATGCAAAAGTTAGAGCACTAAAGGTGATTTTAAAAACAATTCAACATGTCATAATTATTCAAGTCGTTGACGGATTTGCGCCAAATTCGAACTAATCTTCTGTTTACCCACTCTTCACGTGTGTACCAAATTTCAGCCCGATATCTTGAAGATTCCGGACGCTATCGTGCTAACAAGAAAAGTGTCCACACACATTCAGACATTTCGCCCAAATCATTTTTCTCGACGTTTTAGACCATTTTAAGTGTTGGCACGAAAATACCGAAACAAATTTTTTTACGGAAACAAAGCTTGCTCTATGAGGAAGCGCAATGTCAAAAAAGCAATTTTCAGAAAGTTGAGAAAA
>JABFVB010190672.1:0-13234 GCA_018812205.1 Adelognathus sp. PSUC_FEM 10030001 | reverse complement strand
GAATCATGTCTTTAAGGGTAGTTTACTCCTTTGAAGGGGTGAACAAGCGTCCGACCATATTATTTCTTGATCGAGCTGATAGGGAGCATAATTTTTGCCAAATTTAATTGAAATCGGTCCAGTGCTTTAACGGCAATTGAAACTTCAGTCGATTTTCCGTGGAACTTTGAGGGGCTGCTCAACCCTTC
Source organism: Adelognathus sp. PSUC_FEM 10030001 (assembly GCA_018812205.1). Classification (NCBI taxonomy): domain Eukaryota; kingdom Metazoa; phylum Arthropoda; class Insecta; order Hymenoptera; family Ichneumonidae; genus Adelognathus; species Adelognathus sp. PSUC_FEM 10030001. The sequence continues at coordinate 13,046 of JABFVB010190672.1, read as the reverse complement.
AAATGGTCATCACAGCCGATAAAAATACGGGTCTCTTCGACTTGTGAGCTCTACAACATATACAAGTATTGACGCAATTGGCGATGGACAGGTGGGAATGTTTTTCCTTGTTGGATAGCGACAAAGAGAAATTAGCGTTCTCATTTTCCACTTTCAATGGCAAAACTACATTTTGTACAAAGAAAACTCTTGCCAAATTTCATCGCCATCCATAGTAATTCAGAAAAGTCATTGCGCGTTCCGGACTACACAGACGGAAATGTGAAAGTCGTACTGGATATGGGATGAGAGAGTAAAAATACGTGTAAAAAGAATGAGGATCGAAGAGTAAATCGACGACGATCTTAGTAGACCGTCTTGTGGATGGAAGAAGGAGATGGGAGGGTAGAGGTAGTCCGCATTATCGTGACGTGTAATACAATATGCAGATATAGATATTTGCATCCCACACGAAGTTTCCACCCGGCTAGCCGACTAACGTACAGCTCGACCCTTAAGGAGGGGGGGTGGGATACAACGTTAGACCAGCAGCGTTGCCATTGTGGGTCTACTAGGAGAGTCACCCGTTGCGTGTAGTGAGAGAGAGAGAGCAAGAGGAGAATGAACCAGGGGCATGTCGTGAAGCGTAGATGCAAGGGTGGAAGGGTGAGAATTTCCAGAGGAGAGTGAGAATATCAGCTAAGGATGTTGAGAACGGGGAGGGAGAATGCACTCCCACCCCCTCACAGACTGTAGACCGGACACGTGAGCGAGAGAGCCTTTGGCGTCCCGACTTCTCTCTCTCACTCTTACCACCGTTTCTCAACGCAGCATCTCCGGGCTTGCCAGCGTCGTTTTCACTCGATGGAGGGGGTAAGAAACTGTGAAATATCGATTAAGTTTGCCAGTAAGACAAGGAACGTCCGCGGGTCCGCATGGGGTGGTTGCGCGAAGCGGATTCTCACCAAGGTAGCTGTGGGAGAGAAAGACTTCTATGTATACATGGAGGTGTACATCGGGATCTCTCTCTCTCTCACTCGCTTTGGATATAACACTGTACAGATATTCAAGGGAGGACTCACATCCTCAAGAGTGAGAGGGACGGATAGAATTCACAGACTCCTACTCTTGGCCGATGGCACTATCTTCCCTCTATTCGTCCCAATGCTTTGGTTCCTCTCCTTAGAATGTACACACACACACCGACACAAGTAGCCCCTTGTTTTCCATCTCGCTTCAGGCCTGGTCAGGGGTGGTGGAAGGTGATATGAGCATTGTATCGGGGAATTAACGCTGCGCTCTCCTTCTCTCACCACCGTTATAGTTCGTCGCTTGTATACCCTCTCGCGAGCCCGCAGCAAGCTGGCTATGTACGAGCTGCAACAACCACGCTCAACCCTCACTGCTTGCTTCCATCCCACCTCAGAACCGCTCTCTGTCCTTTCTCATCCGCTGCGATGGTCCCGTGTGTTTCTCAGCAACGTAGTTCTATCCTTTCGTCGTCTTGGCATCGGACACCTCCTTCCAACTGGTGGTCCAGCGATTCAGCTCTCGCTCCGTCACACATCCTTCGCCAACGTCGTCGCTCCTAACCTCAGCTCTCATACTAGGATCGTACCTCCTTCGTCCGAGCCTGGACCTTACACACTGTGTGTAGACTTTCACGGATACCACACCACGTCTTGGCCTGCTCGGCATGCACATGTACGACTCTCGACAACCCCCCGGATGGCCGGACCTTCCACCGTCAAACCCGCAGCTAACTCTGTACTACCTTGGAAACTACGCGAATTCTCAAACCCACAGCGTGTGCATCAGAGTCCAGCGGCCGAGAGGTTCTGGACTATGGTACTAGTCTGGTACTGGTGTGGTAACAACGAAACGTTGCAGGCTGTTGGAAACACCTGGATTGAAGGTGCATGGGATTAAATCGGAGTTGTGGATATGGGAGGTTTAAAATTCTCATGGAATGAAAATACAGGACTGGTCACTGGAGTTCGATACTTAGGGAGACTAAATTTAGAGGTTAAATCAGTTGTGTTAAGTTGAAGCGATTGATTGGTGGATTGAAGTAGCAAATACGGAGTGGCCCAACTTATGTGAGTTGGAGAGAATTTCTCATAACCAACTGCTTGGTGAGGCATTGTCCAGATGATAAATGGGTTGTGTTCATTTGAAATTTAGATGTGTCCAGCAATTTCGGGCATCGATTGGATAAGTCCAATTGATAATTCGATGTGTGGAAGATTTCCTAACTATTGATCGATTGGATCGGCGGTTTGATTCAACGCAATAGATCGGTACAAGCGATCGGACGCGATAGATTGGACCAATCTGTTAGTTGGAGTTGGACAGTTCAATCATGTTGTCGGGCTTGGCTGCTCCAATAAATGTTGATTAGTGATGAAACGATTAGCCAGACCTACTGGTGTGTTGGGCAGATTGATTCATTGGAATAATTCAGCACAAAATTGATCAGTTCTGTAGGATGATCGTCATTTTCTGCAGGATTTAGACACGTCACGCTTTTCGTGATCGTCATGTGACGTCATTTTATTTGCATCGCTCGCATGACTACCATTTCTCAAACGTCTAGATATAGCTTCAAAGTGACGATCACAAGTATTTCGGTTTTTGTGGTCACCACATTATTCATCGGATTGACTATTAAATTCCATCGGAGTTGAATATTACTTTTGCTATCCTGAAGAACACGGTCGTCGATGACGCAAGCGACTTTGATTTCTGAGTGTGTCCAAGTTTAAATACTCTGAACAGTTATACGGACGCTCCACGTGAGTAAAACCCTCATTTGCACACCTTGTAAAGTGAAATTTTGTACGATACTCATCGGAAAAACTTTTTTCCAACACGTATCGTAATATACTATTTCAAGATACAAAGTCTCTCTTGTTCGCCAGAGCGAGGACGAATAGAATGTACGGTGAGTTTCGAGAGGAAAAGCCGCACGGGTGTGTAATCGGAGAGTTTCCATATAGTAACCGAGGGAAGGGTGAGGTTCGGGAATCGTCGATAAAATTGATGTAAACAGCCACTTGGCACGCTCTCTACACACTCACCCCTACCAGCGTCAAGAACACCCTCGAGGGTTCTTTCCACTCTATACATATACAGACAACTTTCTCTTGCTTTCGCCAACGTGGTGTAATAATTTCTATCCCCTTCGTATGTTCGCAAGGGCTGGTGAGCGCGTCAGGCATATTCCTACCAACGACAGTGCGAGACACGCGTGAGGTGCCGAGCTCTTTCGAATCAACATACTCGTGAACTGTGCAGCAAACTGAAAAAGTGAATACGGGCCGCGAAGAGAGGAAACTCGACGACCCCAGTGGTAGTGGTGCAAGCTGCCAGAACTGTGTGGAAAGTGGAGTTCGCTAGCTGGCGGGCTCTTCTCGCTATTAGCGGAGAAGGTGAGAGCGGTGCAGCCATAAACAGCTTGTTGCTTCCGAGCAAATGCTTCCCTCGTCTCTTTCCATCCTCTACATCTTCCTAACTATCTACTTACGATTTCTCTCCTACTAATATCTCGTTCACCCTCGTTTTCGTCTCTCTACCACCCGAGAGAACTGTGCAGAGCAAAGTTTTGCCACACACCCGCAGCAAAACGTTTCGAATTGATTCACGATCGAATATCATATATTTAGACTCGTAAATGGAGAGAACAATGTTCAAAAAATTATCATATTTTAATAATATGAGACATGTCTGAATTGAATGGGTTTGAATGGGTTACTTTACATATAACTTATCTTTATTCTTCCACAATGAATTTACGAGTATTTATGGATATTTTGGTCATCAATCAATCGGAAATAAAGGAATAAATAAATAAATAAATCTTGTAATAAATTAGGTACATGATTGGATTGTGCATTGTGTGATACAATCAAAAATTAATAGGGTGATTGAAAAGTTTTCTATGAAAATATAAAAGTAAATACGTCAATTAAATTTTTATTTCATTGCAATTGCATCGTTGCACACTCAAGTGAGTCAATCGGAAGTCAACGGCGCACACTTGTTTGCTCAATCCAAAGAGAGTTTAAATAATGCATAGCTGAAGAAGGGAGAGTCAAACGCGCCGACTTGCGCAACAATTGCAGCGCGTATAGTGTGTATACCTACGAGATTGTGCGTTTGTGCATCTACGCACTCTGTGTCGCTCGCGGCGCAATTGTCGCGAGCGAAAACCCACACTGAGCGTTAGGGGAAAGAGGGGCTGCAGCGGGGCGAGAACAATGCGGCCGGGAGTAGCTCCGAACCGCGAGGTGAAAAGGAACGGTGAGATAGAGAGAAGACTTTGCTACAACACCTGTCATTAACAGTCGTTATTAACGCATGGGCTACTCCGCTCTGAAAATAGTACACTCGCGGGGCTTGCTCGTGACATGGTACGAGAAAAATATTGAAGAAAGAAATACCATAACAAAGTTGCAGACGGAAGGATGTAGAAAACTTGACGAATGTTTCGTATCGATAAATATACAACGTGGAAGAAAAGATTGGCGCGTTGGTCCCCAGTGAAACTAATCCAGCTCGGATGCTTCCTCACAGTTGTAGAAGCTGAAAATGTGATGGAAGTTCAGAGATTTGTAAAGAGACCGAAATACCGGAGGGTTTTCGAGGATACGGGAAAAGGGGGAACCAATAGATATTAACCAGCGGGGGAGGGGGATATCAACCGATAGCGTAGTTATACAATCGCGTGCTACATTCAATTCTTCTATTATAGATTGATATATTTATTGCTATCTGCTAAAATCATGCGGCACGTATATTACCTTTAAAAGAATGCTTTGGACGTGCATACATTCATGCTTGAATCAAAGTTCCGATTGACTCAAGTTGGTCCATATTTGTAGTAACCATACCTCACAAAAATAACAAACTGTGATCTGTGTTTTTTTCATTCTGAAAATTGGGAATTTTTACTGTACATCCGCATATGATTTCGTTTTTATGAGGTAACTTCTTCTACGGGAGATTTTTATGTCATATTCGGCTTCCTCGTAGAGGAAGCGTTCAGTTATCAAATTAATCGTGCTTAATTTTTCAATTTATCGTGCGTACAGACATTTGGGATACATTTTTTTTAAACGTGGGAAATTGAAACCACTCCATATTTTACGATTGAATTCGGAAGAAACGATGAGCATTGACCCCTCGATCTATGGTATGAATTTCAGGGCGATAACTCAAGACGAGAACTCACAACATGAGTAAGAAATACACTTTTTTCCTTTCGTTTGGTGCATTTTTTTTCGTTTCATGTACTCGGTAAGAAAATTCCAAACTTTCGAGTACTAAGGGTTCGCTGTTTTTTTTCTACCAGAATAAGATCGCTGAACTCGTAGTGCCTATTCCTCCCAACGTACAATAGAACCTACATAGGAAACTCCCAGGCTTTAGGTTCACCGAAATATCGGAAGTAGCCGTATACAGCCGTTGTAAAATCCCGGCGTGCTGTGCATCGTTCACGTTCATCGCTGTTTCGACGCTTGCATCTATTGGCATGGACGATGCAATAGAGGATCGGTTGAAGCTTTACTCGTGCGGTGGACGAAGAAGGATCGCGAAGGAGGATTTTGAGGTCGTTCGCGGGCCAGCGATAAGGTGGAGGTGGATTGCATCGAAATGCGAAATTCGTACAACGTTGGGAGGAGGATTATCGCGAAAGGCATGCCGGAGAGCGAGACGGGGCAGCGGGAAGGAGAAAGATGCGTTGAAGATGGGAGGCGAGCACCTAACCGCTTTGCACAGGGTGGTTATGGGGAGAGTGGAAGTCGATGCTGCGAAGCGGGTCCAGAGGTACCCGAGTTCCGGTTTGTATAGTCGTCGAAGGGTGGTTGCTGCTGGCAGGAGTGCAATGGAGTGGGAGACGAGAGAACCGAGAGGATGGCCTGGGGTAGACAAGCGTAGAGTACGAAAGGCGATGGATAGATGTTGAGAATGCGATCCACGCCACATCGAGAGGGTAAGAACGTTCGAATTCGAGAATGTATAACTCGCGTACATGCACGAGACAAGAGATGGTGGTTCGGTTGCAGTGTCTAAGAGAAATACGCGCGACGCTAAGGAACGAACCGAATAACGGACAATGGAGGGAGACGGAAAGGCTAGAAGACGAAGGCTAAGAGAGAGAGAGATGGTAACCCTTGGCCAGTCGGGACCAAGCTCGCGCACAACCCGAGGTCCAGAATAATCTACAATCCATATCAGTCTTAGGTAGTAGTTCACAGCGCGGTCCGACCTAGACCACCACCCTCTCGCACGACGACCAAGACTCCCTCTCTCTCGCTTTTGCACTGTTTCTCAACCCTCCTCCGGTTGGGCGCTTCGTGGCCGGAACCACCTTTAGCTATGCTCCAGTCGACGGACGTCCCTTCCAGGCCTCGAACTTCCCTTCCCCAACATACACACATATTCACGGCAGAATACTGTCTCCCTTGTTCTTCATCATTTGCCTATACTCGTAGCGCGTCATCTTTGTCGGTGGAGTTCGGTTCCCTGGTCGAGAACCACCCGCGCGCGAGCTATTCCCTCAGCCTCGCCATCAGTTTCTTCATCCGCCGGCTCCGTCTTAGCCACAACCCTTCCTATCGGAGCAGCCGGCTAGTCAATACCCTCAGACCCACACGTTGCTTACCCTACGTGCTTCGTGAGAATCCTTGGACGAGAAGGTCGCCCGGGAGGTGAGAATATGGAACAGGGCGCCAATAACTGTCAGGAGGATTGGTAGTAAACAAAGATGTGATTGTTGCGTTGAGGTTTTCTTGCTTTGAGTGAAGGAATTGGCTAGGTAGCCAATGAAGGCTTGGAAAATTTTATGTATGATTAGAAGGTTTTGAGTTGCTCGGAAGGCTTAATGATAAATGAAATTGTACTGAAGCTGGTCGAGTATGTGAAATACAGTGTTCATATGGTGGACTTGGTGTATTTTTATACTAAGAAACAAGTTCATTAGTCTAACAACACGTCGCATGTAGACTGTTCAGTACGTGGAGTGCAAATTCAATTTGACTTATAGTTTACACTCCGATCACGTCCTGAAAAAGGGCTCGTCGAGCCTCGTTCGAAATTCCGCGGCCCCATAATGGAACATTCTAATTTTTCTATTGGGGTTATCAACTTGTCCATTTTTAATGTTCCAATATCTCCAATAGGCGTTTGCCTCAAAAAATGACCGCAATAATCACGACAGCCCTGTACCAATGAACCAATGTAGGAATCGGTTGAAAGTATTCTTAAGAAATCGATTGCTAGAGGACTTGCCAGGCCTCGTCCGAAACAGCACCATAATGGAAAAATCTAATTTTTCTTATTGGGATTATCAACTTGAACATTTTCAATGTTGAAACCTCGCCTGAAATTCTGCAGGCCCGTAATGAAACATTCTAATTTTTCTATTCGGGACACCAACTTGAATATTTTTAATTTTCCAACATCTTTAACGGACGTTTGCCTTGAAAAAGGACCGCAAAAATCATTACAACCCTGAACCAATTGAACAATTCGAGAATCGGTTAAACGTATCCTCGATGAAACGATCCCGAAGTTCTGGGAGTCCTTCGTTGAGAAAATGGTCCCTGATCGTCCTTAAGAAGCAGGCCTATGTCGATGAGGAGTGTTTTCCAAAAGCAATACGGATGACGCTTGACATCAATTGAAAGGGTTCTCAGGAAGCGCATGACAGGGCTCTCATAACCTTCCGGAATTGTTCAGAAGTGTTCTCAAAAAGAGTCACTGGCTAATTCCGTAGGGAAACTAGGGATAATAAAAGCTCATAACCTAGGGTACTTAGCATCCGCAGGTCCTCTGCTGTAGTGTTACTTGCCACATTCTAATAAGAACTCCTGGAGATATTTTCATCGCGAGTTCTTCAACAACTAAACAGAGTATGATTCCACGCATCTTTTGGCGATCAGCCTCGAATGCCGTATGCAATCACAACCACTGGGAGCAAAAGTCACTAGGGTGACTTGCCCATTGAATAAACAGACAAGCACACGACAAAACCCAATGAATGAACACTTTTTATGCACGTACTCGAACGGGTAGTGTTCATTCGAAGGCAGTGTTCGGCAAATGGACGAATCACCCTATTACAACTTGCATATTTGATAACTTGCATAAGGATCATACATAGAATCAATGACACTCCTTCCTTCATTCAATCACAACCATAGTGATGGTCAAGCTCGGATAATAGTCGGTCCCTCAGTTCAAATCACTCCCTCCCTCCTCAGTTCTCTTCATGGTTCTATTTTCCCGCCTATTCGCGTCGTTGCAGTGTGCGTAGGTGTACGAAGGCGATCCAGGGGCAGCCCGGTGGGTCTCGTCTTTGCATCCTCCTCCCGCTTCTCGAGCCACCTTCCGCGCGTAACGATGAAACTATAACACACACCCCGTGTACCGTGCCCGCGTCTTGGACGATAAATTCCCTCGACAACTCGCGTATCGCTGACTCGATACGCCGTTGCTCCTCTGTGCCTCTGGTTGTGGCCTCCAGCGAGAGCTCGATCGAGCGGACAGCAAGCCGCGTATACACTACATAGTACGGCGTTACAGGGTTCACGCGAGAGGTCTTGCGGGACACGAGAGAGTGATGAGAAGGGTTATAGACGGAGAGCATCTATTCTCGTTGTCCGGTGGTACATGGCTCGTTCAATCTCTCGCTCCGGATTTGCCCGCTATTTTCATCACTACATTTCATAGCTCGGTATTGGTCCCACCCCCGCGTTCGTACCCGTGCGCTCATTCTCTGTATCGCCGAATGCAAACAACATTTTTATCGCATTGTTGTCGTATAACCAAGCTTAATTCGAAGATTCGATATTGACAGAAGCGAGGCCAGATTGGGAGAATCGATTTTCGTAATTGTTTCTAAAATTACTAATGCATCGAACGACCCTTGCGATTCTTGCTGTTCGTTGCAGGAATAACATTCACTGATCAGCACAATGGTTATAGAGGAGTTGTAAATTGGAGATGTTGTATCGAAATTCCCGAGGCGACAAGAATAAGCACAAATAAAGTAGCAGAATTCTTCAGTCCGTTCGTTGATGATTTTGCTGCACTTATAGGAGAGATCATAGTGAACTGAATAACTCATTCAAGTCTAAATTTATCGAAATTCAACCATTTTTCTTTCGGTACGATCTATTGGGACGAAATGTATATGGGGCCATTCCGAAACGCGAACCACTCGTGGGCTTCGTAGCTCGGATCGCCTCGCCACTGCGGTCGTTCAGATAGGGTGATTCGTAATGGATTTCGAAGCGCTACGGAAAGCTTTGAAAGTGGTAATTGACAAAAATCAATGATTCGCTGCTCCTTGCCAGAATTTCAGTGTGAAATATTGTTTTCGGAGTAATATAACCGGCCAATTTGTGAGCAGCGGAGAAAAATTACGTCGGTGATAGCCTTTGAACGAAGAATGATCAAAAAATTCAATTTCACCAATTTTACGAAAAGTGGCCATTTCAGTGATTTTCAAACAACGATATCTCGGCTTTGGAATGACGGCAAAAAATACACAACGGCTATAAGACTATCGGCGGAGTGGTTCAATCGATTTTTTCAAGCAAAATGATGATGAAAAACGCAAAAAATCAGTGACAGTGGACAAAAGTTGATTCGTGTTCAATACAGGAAAATGATGTGATTGTCACAATAATGCGCACCATTGTTTCATCGTCGTGATGCGTGTCTGTTGGATTCGTAATAATAACTTTGGGTCTGTAATCGTAATGCTGAACTACAGTCGCTACGTATCGAGAAGACAACTTCGTCACATTACACTTTTTTGTCTTCCATTTTCATATTATATTACCTTTATGTAATCGTATTCAGTATACGAAAACGAAAGATCGATACACCCTTGATTCCGAATCACTCAGTTCGTAGACAGAAATAATCATAATATGTGTCATATACACGCGAGACGAAAGATGTCGCGAAGTTTATTCACCACACGAGAATAGAAATTCTCAGCTAAATTCGTAGACACGGGTAAACGCGTGAGACTCGACTCATGACGATCGAATTATGGTTCTCGTTATTCAACTCGTTCCGCTATGTACAGGGTGAGTCATAATCAATAAGCGAATTTCTTCGGGAACATTGATGTTCTTTCGATTTTTGAACGTATTGCACAATTTATCACTGTTCTCCTCTGATCGATAAAATGAATGCGACCGAAGAGAAATTATTGGAAGGTATTTGTTGTTATATTTGATAATAACCATGTTTATTATCCATTTATGATTTTTCAGCCTATATACGGTAGTAAAAATGGATGTTCAACGAAGATGATGGATAATTTTTGTATCTCATTTCATTATTATCAAGAAAATACTATCTGACAATATACATGAAAATCCAGGGCTGAAGGACTTCGGCCAATGGCCTGTTGGCGATATGGCAACATGGATGTTCATCGTAAATCGGTATTTGGTAAATATTAAATTTGTCGAATCTATATTGTCAGTAAATAAACGTACCACTGCTACTACGGTGACAATTCGCTCACTTTTGGGAGGAGTTCTCATTCGTTCTCGAACTTTTCGCCAGATGGCGACATAGCCTCGCACGACTAAAAGTTTAAATACCTTGCTTAGGCAATCTCATCGAATCCGATTCAATAAACGAAAACACAATTCATTCCGATAAGTTGGCAATCGGTATAAAGTCGATACAATCGAACCCGAATACATCGAAAATATTCCGAGCGACACGGCTCCTGTTTTTCACTTGAGTCATGTTAACAGAAATGTAACGATGAATTTATAGAGACCATGTTCACGGACAAACCACTTTCAAAATTTTTGGTAGCACCTCGTCATCAATTCTGAAACGATCACGATCAACGTGGTTCATCGTGTCGTTTTCCACAAATACATCGGCACCGTCAAACCCTCTGTTTTAAAAATCCATGACACGTATGGGGAACAAAATAATTATCGACAGGGCTAGAAATCATTCTCAGTCTCACGAAAAACGTTTGACTACATCCGCCATCGAGGAATGATGGGAAAAGATTCTGTGGAGAAAATAAATATAAATAATATCAACAAAAATTGCTCCAAATGTAATTATTCGACGGTGAATTTTACGAGCCCATAAAGTGGGTTGTGATGTATATAAGCCTCACGTCCATCCGCGGGAAAAGAGAGAGAGATGTGCTTCGCCTCGTGTGCAAGGGCACACTGTGCGTTTTCTCTGTCTCACGAAGAGGGCGCAATTAGAATCGAGGGAAATTACAAGGCGCCCCGACTGCGCGATATCTCTCACAGAGACTCCCAAGTGTATATGTATCTATCATTTCGATTGCTGAGGAACATAAGGGCATGTTTTATATGAGGCTTCCTCGTGGATAATCGATATATGTATCGACGAGTTTATACGTAGTTTCTCATCTCTCTCCGTCTCAGTGTCTCGTTGCTGGAATTGCGAATGTGCGGTGCATGCACGTGCCCTGTATTCACTCTTTCCATCGCTCATTCTGCTGTGTAACTTCGACATCGAATCGCTGCACTCGCGCGGGCTTTACGGCTTTTCTTCGAAGCTCCGCGCGAGCTCCTCTCTCTCTCGACTCGTCTCCTCTCCTCGTGTATTATACATCGATTGGAAACTTGAAATAGTTTCGAGGCTCTACTTCGCCGTGAGAGATTCGAGGAACCGAGATGTAATTGAATAATTACATCGACTACAGCTCAGTAGAAATTCGTGATCGCGGATTAAGAAAAAAAAAGAAGAAAAAGTAAGGAGATTTCTTCGAATCAACGGTTGAATTTTTCAAGACTGTAGCGATGTCATTGAGGAACAAAAAGATTTTCATGTCTCTACCGGAAGATAGAAAGGGAAGATGAATCGCTGAGAAACAACGAAAAATCGTGAATACAATTGGAATCATGTGAACGTAGGTATTGCAAAAAATATATGAAAATGTATATGCTTTGACACTGAAAATATGCCTCTGCGAATCTAGACGCATGATTCAACGTGAGAAGAAACTGCTTGCAGTCGATGGGTGCCGTGGCGACATCTGTAAACGGTGGTGAAATTTTGACCGATGATTTCTCGTCATGCTCACGATTCTTTCAGAGGTGCGTTACTTTCACTGCAGGTTTAGCCAACATTATCATTGAATCTTGTCCGTTCTGACAGATGGCGACATGGTCGCGAACACTTTCAGACGACATGGATTTTTTCTTAATTACAGTGATGAATGACTGAAAGAAACAACAGAATCACATCTTTTACTGGGTAAATTGGCAAATTCAAGGAACGAAATTTTTTTCTGTTTACTGCAAATCGTGGAACAATTTGCTTCCGTATAAGTTTGTATGATTCATGAACAAGATTTGAAGCGGAAGTATACCATTTGGAAACGATGGCGAAGGCGAAATTTAACTAACAAAATTTAGCTTTTAATAAATTTTAAATTTATTTAAAAATTGAAAAATTCCGGTCGTTCGTCGAATTTCCTCTCTCCATCGAATTTTCTCCCTCTCCCTCTATTGACCCTATCAACTTTAAAAATCCGCAAGTCATTACATTTACCCCAATACGCGAATTGAATCTGAAAAAGAAAATTCCTTCCCGATTCGCAATATCTAGAAATTCAGTCAGGATGCAAAGATATTTCTGATCTGCTCATATCTGCTGAACGAAGAAGAGACAAAATCATTAATAGCCAAATCAACGAGTAGGGGCGACGGGGGCTCGTTGCAACACTTTCAACGTTTCCTCGTTTTTCAAATTCATCGGTGCAATTTACAGGTAACAGCGGTTTGATTCATAAAGTGTAGTCCTTTACGATGAAGATGACGTGTGTCACCACCCCGTAGACCTGCCCGTTTTCCCGAATTACCTTGTTAAAGTGAGCAACGACAGTGTTGCAACTAGCCCCGGCATCGGCGTTAGTTGCAACAGCCCGTTCCGACGCATCTTATCTGCTTAAAAGGATACCCCACTTCAAAATCGAGCGTCATTTTTTTACTCCGTTGACACCACGACTATTTTTCTATATTTTGTTCAACTTT
>JABFVB010189563.1:0-13276 GCA_018812205.1 Adelognathus sp. PSUC_FEM 10030001 | reverse complement strand
GAACGATCAGAATATAATTTAATAATTGTTTTGTATATTTCCAATGATGCATTCGTTATTTTCGACTCATTATACCCCAAAACCAATATTTGATTCCTAAACTCGTACTCGAATTGGAAAACTCATTTTTCAAAAAACCCAAAATTCTACAAAATTTCGATGGTTCAATCTATTCTCACAGAATTTAGTTTCAATTATCGGTCTATGATAGACGATTCGTAGGCCGAAGTTGGAGCGTGAGCCGTGACTTTGCGAAAAATTCAAAATGTCATCATTTTTAAACTCCTTAACGGATTCGCGCCAAATTCGAACTCATCCTTTGTTTACGCGAACTTTCATACTATACAGTTGGTCGGTGTAGAGTTTTTGGTGTCAACTTTTCATCGTGTATAGTCGTTTTCGCCCACTTTTTGTGTACAGTTGACTCCATGTACACTTAAGAGGTGTACAGTCAGTCCCCACCCGATGTATATACTCACTTAGTGAATTTCAACCTTTTGGGTACCTCCAGTATACAGGTTTTTTTTCCATCTGGGCCATGTATGCTGGTATGAAGAGAGAAAGCAAATGGAAAAACCACCGCTGCATTTCCTCTTGCCCACGGTTACCGAACTGGTTCAGATTGTTATTTCCATATCCCAAGACAATGAGGGTCGCAGTGCACGCGATTCTACATCCGGAACGTGTAGCGATCATCGCCAACCCTCTCGACGCAACGGACCATTTCGAATCACGTTTTCCATGCAACCCCTGGCAACCTTTTACGTCGACTCCCGAGCTTTGCGGAACTACTCGTGCTTGTGGGAGTTACGCTCTTAGCAGGTGCTTCGAGAGCGCGAGCGTGCTAAAGCTCTTCACCGCGTGGCTGTGAGGTTATAACCTACCTCACCCCACTGTGCGGACACTTCACCAGCGAGAGAAATATATAGTACCTTTTAACCGTGAAAACGGTGGAAAAGCTCTGGGTATTTCAACATGGGTAGGAACGCGGCAATGCGGCTTCGAGAAGAAGCCAACCCTATCGCTGTTACTCCGCATACCTCTCCCACCACTGACAAAGCAATCCCTCTCTCGACTCCTTTCGTTCTTTCTTTGCTTCCCACTTGCTATTTTCCTCCCTCTTTCTCCATCTGCCGACCGTCTGGTCGTTTCATCTTCGGTACTCTCATCATCTTCATGCACAGTTGGCCAAGTTCCCAAACAAGAGGGAGGGCTGAGAACCGATTTGTATTCAATAACGCGACGATCCTTATCGTCAATTTAACATCTACTCTCGATAGGTTGGATGAACACACGTCTGTGTGTTTCGTCATGTCTGGGGTGAGATACCGCGAACTCGTTACTTGATAGATTACCGTGAATTTGTAGAGTATACTATTAATTTTTCTCTATTACGCTCGCACGAATTGCTCCGTACTTGGAATGCACGTATACTCTTGGCGCTGGGAACTTTTACCAGCTGTTCATGCTGATGGCAAGCTCGCTTTTGATATCGACGCGTGCAACGACGCGCGGAGTACCTTTTAAACCCGGCTGAAACGCGCGATAGTGTGAAAGCTTCGCCAGTTTCATTCGGAGCTTCGACGCGGTGCAGCTCACGGAAAGAGAAAAAGAGTGAGGGCAGAAGAGAATCGAGGTGCGGAGCGGAATATCCGAGAAGTGGAGTAACAACCTGCAAAGCACTCGTTTTTCTCTCAGGCTCTTCTTCTCGTTTGGCACGACTCCCGAAAACTATACCTCGCACTGTTTCTTTCTCCGTGTACACTCCATATCCAGGCACGACCCGATTTATCTCGTGCTGGCCAGCGGGACTCTCGCTATACACACAGGAACCCCCCTCGAGGGCACGGAAAATCGCAAGGGTATACGTTCCTTTCGTCCCTGTTTGCTGGCTCCTCGAGTTTTTATACATCTTTTTGCAATGAGAACAAAGTATCTTTGCGTTTTTAGTTCTCAAAGTTTATTCTTTCTGTAGGTTTCGGTCCTTTGCTTTAGTCCTTTTTTTATATTCATTTTCGGGATCCTCGGAGTCCTCTGGTATTAATCTGGAAAAAGTTCCTCATTGGGAAATGATTTGAAGAAATAGTTTTTAGCATCCCAGACACACGACTATGATATGACTTCTACTCATGATTATATGGAAGTACTAGGACTGCTATACTACAGGATGTCATAATATAATTTTAAGATGGCAATGGTGAACGTATTGTCCTAAGGTGGATTTTTAAAAATTCAGTAGCATGTTTCAGTTGTTTGATTGCCAGCACCATTGCGAGAAAGTATTACATCGGGATTCGTTAAACTAGATTCCAAGTGAAGAAAAGTTCATTTATTATTTCAATCGGTTAAGAACTTCGCACTCATATTACGCCTTGGCTTCCAAGCTTGGTGAAACTTTTCGTCATACGAGGCGAGTTTGCGTTCGCAGTTCTGAAACTTCATAATTTTTCCACATTTCGTTAGCGTACATTTTTAGTTGGCTGAATCGCGAGTTTCTTCACTATTCATGAGAAAATGCAGAGTTCTCCCTGCTAGGATTTTTCACACACACATGGGGTCTTCGGGCGAGCGAAGGGTCAAACCATTATGACGTTTCCCGCCGAGTTTTCTCTTACACGTAGAGAATTTTTATCCCCTGTCGCTCGGTGAACCACCGCCAGATCCTGGATATTCCGCTACGGTGAATTCAAGTTTTCGCCGCACGAGATGGAACATGACCGAGAGCCGACGATACTTTTTCCCGTCTCTTTCTGCATTCGCTATTACATCTGCTACCGTCGGATCCGAGAGTAACGAGAGATCGGGACGCATGCTCGACGAGGCGGACGCGTAACGCCGCGGGTTCGCGGGAGATTACGGAACGCGACGGCATGAGGCAGCTCTGACTACGTAGTGTGTGGCCACGTTTATATATGTATAACTATCTGGAAACTCTGCGAGCTTCTTACGTTGCTAAATCATGCAAATACTAATAATGGCACGGCGAAGCGTTGGATAATTGGAATGTAAACATCGAATTGGTGAGTAGGAGTCTTGCAATGTTCCTGCGGTAGAGGCCGGAGGGTTGGAGGTTGAGAAGCTTTGAGCTTCCAGAGCTCACTCTCACTATGTAAGAGTGGGAGTGGTGCGCTCGTGCCCGAAGCGAGAGAGATCTCTGGAGTGCGCCATACAGACATTGAGGACTGGGTGGGGCTCCTGCGTCTCTATACAGAGTCAGCCTGAGTCCGTTAGCGTGGTACTCTGTTAATTTCGGTTTGACTGAAGCGTCAGACCCGATTCGCAGCTGAGCTATCGTTTCCAAGAGTGATACAGGCTGAACCGTGTCCGTGCAGGATCACAAGTCCCCGATAGGAATACACGTTCAACAGTGTGAGATGTGTTCAGCAGCCACTGAAGGCACACAGCGACTTCTGCGTCCTCACGCTCCTATGTGTCTGACAGGACGAGTGTACTTCCTCTCCATTCCGTTCATTCGCGTTGTAATGAGACTCCACGAGGGTTGCGTCTTTGTCAACCCCTTCTCTTCCCCTCGGGGCCACGTCTTTGCCTTCATTGCTCAGGCTCGTGCAGCAGTCTCACAGACGAGCAGAGAGATATTACTACCTGACTTCCTTGACGTCTGAAGTCAGAATACAGTCGAGCAAAATGAGAAACACGAGATAGGAATTTTGAAATTCCATTCACGACTGCTTGCTCGAGGATGTAAAGAATTCGAGAAACATGCCGCGGATCCAGAGTTGCAACTTGGTTCCGTTAAGGTATGGTATTTTCCGTGGAAAATCACGGTTTCCATCAATTAGCACGGAAATGCAGGACGTTGGCTACGGAACTCAACGTGCTCTCTGAGATTGAATTCTCGAATGTACGTCGACATTAGCGAACTGTGTCTTTGTTGATATGTTCCATTATTACGTCATGACATGAGAGTCCTCGAAATAATTAGCATGCTCAACATGTGGATACAGGCAAGGACCGAGGAAGTAAGGCAGCCAAGTTACACTTTCATAAGTCGAATATCTTGTCTGATTCGTGTTCAGTGCACGAAGCTAATTCCTTTATTTCTTAACAGCTTATCACATACGAAGTATGACTATTGCAATCGCGCAACAACATGCCAAATGTGTCTTTGTGATCGTCTGAAATTGGTGTAAAGGTCGTTCCAAAATCAGGCTGTGCCGTCTGGAAAAACCACAAGTTATCAATGATAATTTATCAGTAAAACTGCTGTCGTCTTGATGAAGTCAACACGACAAGCTTGCCCAGACTATTTACATATCACCTCTTTCCATAATTTTGATATCCAATGCACTGCGAATCAATCGTAGGCTTTCGAAATATCGGGCTATTACAGATATAACTCTTTCATTTCCCTAGCGGGCAGCCGGTAAGTCAAAGAAATCATTCTTCAAGAAGAACAACCATTTTACCGATCGGCGTTACAAACTTCGCGGTTTTACGCTACCTTGCGACTATGTTTCAAATTCCGGATACTACGATAACAAGAAACGCGTATTGATTGGATTGTTGGATGACTATTGTCCAAGATAGCGGAAATTTTAGATCTGGAAGCCAATTTCACTCTTGAATAGATATTTAGCATCACAATTGGGGAGCGGGGTAGTTTAATCGATTTTTTCGCATAGTTAAGCACTCAAGGTTGCAATCGTTGAAGGAAACAAAATATGACTACTCAAAAAAGGGAATATCAGTCACGTCATTCCCAGGATAAGATTATTAGAAATATGATATACCTCTCATTCACCATGAAACTTTATCCTGCGCCCTCAACGTGATTAACAATAGCGATGAGGAAGCCGCGAGTCGAGATTACGCCCGTAGCAACTGTTTCCGTGTACGTTTTCTCGTTATTGCAAAAGACGTCACTGAATTGTCTCTCGAGTTGAGGACGTGTAAGATAAATCTATTAGTTCTACAGCAGATGGTGTGAATGATTATGCAATTATGCAAAGACTGCATGTCCCAAAGGTTACCGTCGTTTGGAATTCATGGGGGGGGGCATGTCCATTGTAATTCAAGATTTCTTCCCCATCTTCCGGACAAATACGTTCAATCAGGTTTCCCTGGGACCGTCGACGAGTGTCCCGTTCGTCGGGACGAATCTGTTTATCCCTCCTCCCATGATCGTCGAAATCATTCGTGCCTGAGGGCGGGCCACCCTCGCGGATTCCAGATAAGCCTCGAGCCGGCTTCCCTTGTTCGCTCGCGCACGTTTCTCCGTATACCGCTACCGTTCGCCGGTGGCATCGTCGACGGAGCAGCGACCCCCGAGGCTATCTCGTCGAGGAAATCCTCGATAGGTCGTACCGACCGTGCCGTAACCAACTACTACTACGACTATTATAGCCTCCGGGACAAGTTCTAGTCTAGACCGCGTCTTTTGTACGGGTCACCACGCTCGCTCTACTGGCCCGCAAGATGACGGGACTTCATAAAAAAGAAAATAAACGTACAGAACAAAATATCATCCAGGAACATCTTGTTTTTATCCGCGATCCAGAAGAAGCGAAACAAAACCGGATAAGACGGGAATAAGAAGAAAATAAAATGTACGGAACGAGAAAAAAAAAAACGAGGATGGGACGAAGCAAATCCGCAGTTCTGCATCGATAATTAAAGGAGACAGGGAAAAATAGTGAGGAACGACAGACGACGGTCCATTATTCGGCTTTTTCATTTGTTTTCGGGCTCATCTTCTCCCCCAAGAAATCAGCCTACAACAGTCACGCGCGTAACAGACTCGCGGGACGAGACAAAGGGAGAAGCGAAAATTCTTCATCCCGATGGCGGGACGACAGCGGTGGACCGAGGAAGGTTGCACAACGGTGAAAAAGAGACGAGAGGTCCAACGCAGCTGCGGCGATGCCCGCCTGAATCGTTCATATTTGCTTCATTCGTAAAGTTCTTTTGCTCGTAGACACAAAAGCACCCCTAATTAACACGCTTGAGACAGTATGCCGTTGCGTTAATTCCCTTTTCTTCTTTTATTTTTTCATCTCATTCTTTGCCTTGTCTCTTTTTCGCTCGGTTCTTTTACTTGTACAAGTCTTTCTCGGTTTCCGCGTGCGGTTTCGCCTGAATGCCGACGGTGAAGCTCGTGGCTACCTCTGTTACGCCGGGGCATACGTACGACTGCAGGACTCAGCGGTGTAGGTATGCATGGTAAAAGAACTGTGCAGGACGTGCCCAGTTGGTGAGGAGAGGGTTGCGAAGAAGAGAGAAAAATGGAATGGAAGGAGAGCGAGATGATGGTGAAAAGAGGATGGGCTACCCCTCGCAACGATTCAAACAAGCCTTGGTAATTAGCAGCTTCCTGCACGGAAGCGCATCCAGGACCGGTGGTAGACCTGTGGTCGCTCGGCCGGCTGTACTCTCTCCTCTTGTCGTCGGTTGAACAGTCGCAGTGTCGGTGAGACGGCGACTCTACTTGGATCTTGTCATGTCCCTTCATCGTACCTCGCCCGCGCGCGAATGAGTTTGAATTTTAGTTTGAGGATCAACTGTAGAGAGGCTGACGTGAATTCGAAAGATTGAACGGATACTGTGCACGGGGAGATGGATCTATTAGAAATTGCGAGATTTATGGGAAAAACTACCATTTATACGGTAAATTTTACAAGATATCTGGCAATTCTTACCGGGCTTCTGGCAAATGCTATTAGATTCTTTTCTCAGTGTGAGCGGTGGGTTTTTCGTGTAGGATGCAAAAAATACAGTGAAGTGTATTTCAGTGAGAAATTTCAGAACGAAATTCTTTTGCAATTGGAAAAGGGTTCCCACGAGAATCTGTTTTTTCCTGTTGGGTGACGTTTCACTTATATCATATGAGAGGCATATTTCACAATTTCCATAGTGAGCCCTTGAAAACGCGTATGGCTCACTGAAAATATACTTGCCACGCTCATGGCGCAGATTTTCGTGTCAAATAATTAGTTGACGGTACAGCAAGTGGCAGATTCATGATCAGTTTTGAAAAATGCGTAGGATGTAACCATAAAATCACTGCACCGAGAGGAAAGATCTGCTTGACTCAACGAATCCGTTTGAATCAAATGAAACTTATCGAGTGATCGGCCAACTACCCCAATTAGTTAACTAATATTTTAAAAAATGCAGCATATTCATTTCATTGAACTCAACCCAATTTCCTGGAATTGAACGATATAGTTCACAGAATTCTTTCGTTATTTCCGAAAAAAAGTCTCCAAATTAGCAACCGTGCACAGAACGATGAATGACGGGACGACTCAACTGTTTATCGAGATCCACTGGATAGAAAATACGCAAGATCGGATTTCAGAAAGGAGGTTTCCTTCGTAACAGATTTTTAGAATACTTTTTTTCACGCTATTCAGGGCAATCAATTACAGAGCAATGGAGAATTCGGGATACGTGATGTGGGCAGACTTATTATTTGCAAACTGGAAGGCTTTCCAAAATTTCTCTGAGCCACATATTATTAGTTTCGGTTTCAGTCTCGATCGAAGCCAAACATTGCAAGGAAAACATATTTCTTTTCTTCAAATCAATTTCCTCGCGATAGCTCTCACCTTCAGCTTTGGGCCAATCAGTGCACAAATTAATCGACCCGTATAATTCCGGTCATATTGTAAGTTGGACTGAAATAAATTTCATGGGAGACAATAATTGCACATTGTAGAAGTACGTACTGAGAGCAACATCTAGTGAAAATTACCATAGCACAATGGTAGTACGTGACTACGCGCCATCCATGACTGAAAATACGAGATTCAGGAGAATTTCTACCATAAAGTATGTCAATTTCTCCTGGAGGCGTCGGTAAAAATTCTTAAAACCTCGAACTTTCCGCCATAGGAGGCGCGTTTTGGTCATTCTTGCCAGACCACACGATAATTATTACTAGATTTCGTCAGTTCAGTGATGACGAATTTGGATAACATATCGTAAAAACAAATTCATAATTTATTAATAGATCAATGATCGGAACAACTATAGCGTTATACATCTGTTAGAATCGTAGAGGCTCCCGTCATATTGTGGTTTTGATTCGCGATTGGATTGAACATACAATCCCTCGATGCCATGTACCCTCTTCAGCACGAGAATTACCATAATTAATTCATAAACGTTTCTGATTCCAATGTGAGCCCTAAGTCGTCCGAAATTCCTGCGAGAATGACGCATGGAAGGGCGGGTCGCAGGCAGTCACAGAGTGGTTCTCCTGGCGCTTGTTCTACCCTCTGTGAAAGTCAAGTGAATCTTTTGTTTTCCACGTTACAATCGTGGGCTGCTCTTCCGTTTTATTTGACGTTTCCATTGTGTGCGTCACGATTATGGACGATGCTTGTCCGGATGCGTAGAACGCACAAATGGAAAGGGATACAATATTCGTCGACCCTTCGCTGGTTTTGGTTTAGCCCCGTTACCCATCACCTCGCTTCGTCTACCGAGTCCGGGGCTTCAACCCCTCCGTCATCTCTCTCTTCAAAATTTTACGAATCCGAGGCCTACCCATTGTGAAACCAATTCACTTTATACACTTCATTTAGTATAATACCAATTAGTCAATGGCCCACCATTAATTCTCGTCCGCAAAACTCTTTTGGCTTCATCCATTATCCCGTCTGTTTCGTCCTCCGGTTATTTTTTTCATTTTTTTTATTACGAATGCAAAGAGTCTCCCGCGAGCCCATTGACAGTGAGTTCACGAGCGTAAAAATACCACGAGCCCGCGTAATCCACAGAGCGGGAAATCGAGTGAGAGTGACATTCGCGAATATATATCTCGTTATTCGCAACTCTTTTAAAAATATTAATATTTTTTTGCATTCATCACTCCCTCTTTCTGTATCGTAGCCGATTTTTCGTTTCATATCAACCGGCGCATGATGTTGAAACAGAGCTCGAAAAGTACACAGTGTGTATGGTTGCACACGTGCCCTCGAATCATAACAGAAAAAATGAATGAAGAGAGGGATATAAAGTTTGTTATGGATTGAAATATAAAAAAGTACGAAAGCTCATGCCCACCGGGCGGATAAATATTGAAACCAAAATGTCCATGACTCCACTGTTGTCACTGCACTCGGACTGAAAAATGAATCGCCTCGAGAAAATTGACATGGAAATCATAAAACAAATGTGTTATGAAGTCGAGTTTTAAAGAAGTACGTAAGTGCTTTTGTGAAAGTGTTGATGTTTATTCGATAAACAAACTAAAACACAAATTCACTCCACTGATTTTCTTTTCATTGAGAAAAATGAGAATACGAAACAACAATGTATTTCATCGTCACTACTGCTTTATTCATGATATGTACATATGCCGGTGGATTTACAGCATAAATCACTATTTTTGGCCGTGTAATAAATATTCCATTGGTACTCGGTCCCGTCGCTCAGTTCCGCAAGGATCGTTGTACAACGGAGCCATTCGCTAACGAGGAATCGATGAATCGACGACCGCGTCACTGCCGCTCATATTGCTCGTGCGGCACGTCGTTGCAGTATCCGCGGTGTGTACGGTACCCATAGCACCGCCTAGCCACGTTATAATACCCCGGTCTGTTCGAATAGTGCCACACAACGAGTACGCAGTGGCTCCTGCTTGGTGAAATAGCTGCGAGATTAACGCCGTGATTGCGGCGAAAATTCTGGTTAACCCTTGGCACGTTTCACCGCTCCTCCGTTACACCTAATACGTACGTACGCGAGACAAAACCTTATCCTTATCGCGTGCCGGTGCAACATTCTCAATGAAATTTGTGTATACACAATTGTGCATTGTTACGTGTGTGATGTATTTGAGGCTTTCGTGTAGAAGACAATACAGACCAGTTGCACGGAGAGAAGAGTATGGCGATTTTCACAATCCTCAGTTGAGTCATTTGGCAATATTTTGGTGTGTTTTACCCTCAAAGTTACTGGATTACTGATTAGTTTGTCAAATGTCATCGCGCGACTTGAAGTATTCGAATCATTGCCATGTTGGGTCAACTACACTGTACGTAAATGGCCTTTACATTTTTCCAAGAACGCAAGTATTGTTGCTTCCTCATAGAGGAAGCTTCGTTTGATGAACATTTCTGCTTTGCATATTCAGGCCTTTTTGAAAGGTCGACGTACCATGAAATTTTGCGATATCTCCGTAACTATACGTCTATTGTGGTTGAAATCGGAAGCATTGTTCTTGTTCCATTGGTATTCGATTATCTCTCACGAATGTGAAGGTGAACGAGTTTCGTCAAGTGTCCGATTGACAGTAGATTCGATTATAGGAGCGACAGGGCGTCTTGGGCAATCGTAGCATGGAGAGACTCTTGGACTACGATGTTCAAGGTTGGTCCACACAGACCTTCGAAACTATCATACAACTAGTCCGTCTTGAATTAAAAGTGCCTCGTTTCTTTTTCATTTGTGTACCTATTGGCCGTCGCTGTGCAGTGTCCGGAGCTAGGTTTTTCCCCCTGTCGGAACGTATGCTTTTTAGTTGGCGCAGCGCGGCAAACCCTAAATGCTCCAATGCTCAGTGGAATTTTTTTTTCAGATTTTCATGAAAACGTGTTTAGAATGTCCCAAAACGTCTAAAAAACATACCGAGAAAAAATTCCCGGGTGTATGTGTAGGTGCCAGGCGTCCGAAATTCGAACCCCTATAACTCGGGCATGGTTAGCTCGATCGGGGTACAATTTTGCACACATTTAGAGAGGTTGGGCCTCTATATTTAAGACATTTTGCAAAATGATTGGGACACTTGTTAAAATTTTACGAGACTCGAGAATCGGTCGAGAAATGGAGATTTGCCAAAGATGTGAATTTTTTAATTCTTCGAAAACAGTGTATTTGCATTCTAGCCTCCGTGATTTTCAAGTTATCGGACTGCAACTTATTGCACATGTGGACTGAAGTGGATTTTGCGTATTGAGTTCGGTAATAATAGGTTGAAAAGTCTGAATTCGGGAAACATCTGATTTTATCGACAAGATTTTCATACCTGATTCCTACGCTGCACGTGTTCGTTCTCGTCTATGATTCAGAGAGCTTCGTCTATGAGGAAGCCAAATATTAATCAACGATCTCCCTCTCACAACCTTGTTGAAAAATGAGGAAGTAAAATGCAAATTCATTCACACCTTTTTCCTTTTGTGAAATCGGTTGGCTTTTAATTAAAATATGTATGTCTTAACATTAAAGGATGTGTTCCTGCGTTCATGTGATTAACAATGCGACTCTGCTAGAGGTATGCAAAAAAGAGTGTTGCGGTAGTTTGTTCTATTCTCGAATGAAACACCACGGCGTCGCAGGCTTCCAGTCAATGACCAGTGGTTCACTTAGTTTTTAATGGGAAATCCATGGCACCCGAATGAGCTCCCGGGCCCAAAGAGAGGGCTCTAAATGCAGTGGTTGGATAAAGAAAAGTGGCTTTTTGAAAAGTGTTTCGACTGTGGTTTTTATGGTGGTTGGGTTCGCTAGGGACTACCACATACGGTGGAAACCAAGTTTTTATTCACATTGAAATGAGAGCCACATGTCCCACAAGCTTGTAACTTTTGCAATTGGAATTATGAATCGCTCTTGTCGAAATCCTTCTGACATTCTTCAGAACGTGAAAGAAAAAGGGAGCAGCGTGTCTCACTGCTCATAAATGTGGTAACTTTGTAAACTTTCCCCGCGACATTCCAATCGATTCGAAGGCCGCCACATACAAATTTCCACGATTGCAAACCTTCTCTACGCGGTAGCGCACAAAAGCGAAATCGTCGCGAATGTCGCGATACGAGGTCTGAATTGCACCACGGATTACCGTTAATCTCGGAAGTTTATTGCGTTCTCGATACCGCAGGATCCGTGGAACGAAATCAAATTCGTATTAGTCATTTCTGGCTCTGATTACTCATCGACGTTATTGCCAGGTAAAAAACATGAAAACGTTGTTTCACATTATCGTTGCAAGAGGAATATCACGATTCGGCGATAGCGATCTTGACCGCAAACAATGATTCTCGCGCTTCCGGATAATTAAGCTGTTGCGATGGCTAGAGGCGGTATCGCTATTGGCGGCTAATGGTCTCGAGCTGTGTTCGTCATGTCTCTCGAGCCACTAGGGAGGGTCTTGAGAGATCAATCGAGCGCTTCTCGTTACGCTCAATCGCAAGTACGTTGTACACAAGTTCAAGATTTCCCGTAGTTGCTCGAGGTCGAAAAATACAGGATTTTTTTGTCTCCCATAAATCCGGCTTGAAGTTGAGAAAAAAAAACACAATGCCGCTGAAAACAATGAAACAGTAGACATGATCCAAGCTGTGCATGTGTAGAAAGGAATAACTTGGATTGATTTCGTCGGCTTTTATTGAGCTCAACTGTCCAATTGACCCACCAAAATAACCCATTCGTCTGGGCCAAACGATCCCACGGATAATAAATTCCGTTGATTGAGCACTAAACATTGTGATTGATATTCGTTTAGGCCGATTAAAACTAGTTGGAAATTATAATAATAAAGTTTGCCACGTGTATCGCTCGAATTTCTGCCTCTGTCGGATTTACTATCCAGTCATATCAGCAACTCGACGTTTGTGTTTTCTATCTCGAGCTTCATGCCACTCAGCTCGGGGGTATATGTTTCATCGAGTTCTCCAAGATAAACGTCGCTGTTTCTCGGATTTTTTTTATGTGTGTTTAGCTGCTGATCGGGTCTCGGTCACCAAGCCCATATCAGTTCCCTTCCTTCCGACGTGTTTACCTCACCGAAGATCGCGTACTCGGTTGTTTTTCGAGTCGTAGCTATCCGTGTTTGCGTGGCGCATCCATTCAACATGATTTTTTTTCTTCCTCGCATACATCCTAGCAAACCCCAAACGTCCCAATCAACGGACAGTTGAGGATATTCTCAAATTCAAACCATAATAAGGTAGTCAAGGACAGTTTTTTTTTTCAATTTCCGGGTGAAAATAACGTGAAGCTTGGACTTTCTAGTTTCCAAGGCACATGCTACAACTGTCGAAATGTTGGATATTTCATTAGATATGCATATAAATATCGAGATATACGAAATGTACCGCTCACTTTCCGATCAACGGACAGCGCCATGTCCCATTCATCAGACACGTAACCTCAGAATTGTACTTCTCGATATTGGTTTATTTCGATGTTCTCCCGTGTACTTAGTGACGTGAGCTTGTCAATGTTGTTCATGAATACTATTATCCAATATTCATGGAATGAGCATAAACTTGGCAAATCCATTAATTAACAATCAGGAAAAAAAATTAAAATC
>JABFVB010188453.1:0-13299 GCA_018812205.1 Adelognathus sp. PSUC_FEM 10030001 | reverse complement strand
AGAAGCTTATTTTCTGCCACTTTCCAAAGGCGATATCTCGGCTTTGCGATGTGACATCGGCAAATTTGAGGTACCCATCGTTCATTTCCTAGATCCGGCTAGTATATATATACTCGCTTCTGGTTATTAGAAATTTTGCGCCTCTAACTTGAAGCTTGAAAGAAAACTTAGTCCGACCACAAAGCAGTTCAATCAAAGTGGATCGCACTTCAAATCCACTTCTAGTTCTGACTCAAAAGCCGAGTGTATGTGTCGATTTCTTCGTAGTAGTGGAGATGAACAAATACGAAAAAAAAATTAAAAGCCGAGTGTATGTGTCGTTTTCTTCGTAGTAGTCGAGATGAACAAATACGAAAAAAAAAAAAAATAACTCGTGACTTTTCCTCCGAAACGGACCAAAAGCTTTCCGAGCACTTCGTCGACGATTATAAGTTCGACCATCGGTAGTAGCGACCATCACGATGACGAGAGTTACAGCACCAATATTGTATCTCCAGGAGACTGACGACAGTATTCGTGAGTTCGATATAAAATTGCGGGTCATATCTTCATTGTTGTTTCCATGGATAGATATATTTTTCTTTTATTTTCTTTCTCGTCATCGGTTTGCCCGCTCTCGTAAGACCCCCGAGCGAATAAAGAGAAAAGTGAAGGGTCGCGCAGTCTCGAGGGGGCATAAGGCGAGTTCGAAACGGCAGTCGAAAGGGAGTAAAACCGGAGTCGAAGGTACAATCGAGCAATCTCGCGATTGGAAATCCTTTACCAACGCTATATACCCTCTTCATGCTTTTTTTTTCTTTCCTCTCTGCTCGATCCAACGCCGTTGGGCTTCCTCGCTTTCCGCTCCGTGGCGTTGTGTGCGTGCGTGGCGATCGTAACGTCGGGTCCGCGTCGCGTCTATTTACCGTCCATCCGGCGAGAAGGATCCTTCGGGAATTCCTCGACGGAGACGCGGGGCATGCAGTGGCCAGCGGCAAACGACAGTCTCGCCTGCACGATGACGACGCATCCACTTCTCTTTCATGCTTTTATTTGACCTCCTCAATTTCGAGCGCTTTCCTTGATTTCTCGACTTCCGCTGTCAGAACGGCCGTATCTATCTTTTTCCACTCTCTTCGTTCCCCTTCGACATGCAAGAGTCGAATCACTGCCGACATATCTCTGTCCACTTTGAACCCTGCACTCGACTCCTTTCTTTATTCACGTTCCCGAAGAGTTTCGCCATAACTGTGTTTCGTAATAACTTGTGAAATTCAATGAAAAATTTCATTTCATAGCTTCGCAACAATGAGCACATTCATAGTCAACTGTTTTAGTTGCAAGCCTCTCAGATTTCGTTGAATAAAAATTATCAACTCTTCACATGTTTTTTTGTAATTTTTTAAATTTCCTTCTCACCTGCATAATTTTTGAGATATCAGTTCAAAATTTGGCGCACAAGTATTATCTCATTATGCCCGGCTTGGGAATGAGTAGTTGGTCGTGGAGTAGTTCAAGACCGGCTTGGTATGGAGTTGAAGGTAGTCAAACACAAAGCGTTCCTCACCGGGAGGACGGAGAAGCCACAATCGACGGAAATAAATATACCACAACAGAATTGTAACCGACGGGAAAGCACTGTTGCAATCTCGATTGACACCTTTTTCTGGTTATTGTTGCCGGCCCAGCGGTCAGGTACTTCTGCAACCAAAGTTGATTTTGTCCAACGTTCCGAAGCATGGTGAGGGCCCTACTCAGGATCAATTACAGTAATTTTACATTAAACATTGAAAAATTAAATTCGCTTCAAGTCCCTGACCGCTAGACCGACAAGAAAGACCAGAAAAAAAATTATGCAAAAACGGTCGAAAGAAACAAAAAACGCTATAATTGAAAATAATGAAATGTTTGCCATTCGGGAGTTTGAATCGAATACAGAGCTGATATTGAGTTATGTGAGTATTAGCAGCCAATTTCTTATCAGGAGGTAGAAAAGATTGAATACAATGTTGAAGGAACGGGAGTCGAATACCACGTAACTTCGATGGAATTGAAATTCGAGGTATCGAATTCCGTCCACATTGGTGTAGCCAAAGAATAGAGATAACACATGCACTTTTTTGAAATAAATGCATGTGTGCATTTTTTCCAGCCATGGAAACGAACCATCGATCGATCGGTTCAAAAAATTCAACCGTAAATCAACCTCCTCGAGGATCTCGAGGGAAAAGTTGAAATTTTTGGTCGGTTTCGTAGCACCGATCGACCCAAATTTCGGTTGGTCGGAACGGGAGGGCGCCGTGTTTACCATTTTTTTCTTCCATTATTCAGCACACTCTGTCAAATTCCCAGACTATAACGAGGCCGAAACATGTCCAGCACACGACAGCATCAAATTTGATGTCGCTATACGAGTTCTTCGAACCCCGCAAATTAATAGACAATATTTTTTCTCCGTATCATGCTCATTTTTTAGCTGACTGAAAAAATTAATGAAAACGTCTTGTCGTGTTGAAAGCCTTTTTGCTTCGTTTTACCGGGCTATGGCCATTCGCCTCAAACAGAGAGCGGCACAACTCTCTTCTTTTAACGTGTGCATGAAAAATGGTGCTCTGCATGGCAATTTTGCGGGTGGAAAGTGACTTATTTCACGGCAGTATTAAAATGACCTGCCGCGCATGTGCAGTCTGCGATTTGTTTACTTTCGTCTTTATAGAGGAAAATATGCAATCTCACTTTGCCCTGTTTGACCCGCAGGTGCTACCATGCAAAGCATCACTGTTGATTCATTCGTTACGAAAAACAATTTGTGATACGGGCCAAAATTCGTTTGCAACTCGTGTGATTGCAGACTGAGCGAAACAAAACCGCATCTCATCGCCATCGCCAACTTTCGGCCCTTGTTGCATAACATACCATTTTATTGAATCCAGATTGGTTGTTGAATGCGTAACATATACATACATTTTTTCTGTCTGTTCCAGGAATTCTCGGCAATTCCTTGTTATTATAGTCCCTATCTCTATTTCCAGTATGCGGGTCCCGTTGAAAGTTTCACGTAGTCGTAAGACCCGTGCGCAGTTGATCATTCGACAACGTAGACGAATCCGAAAAGAGATTAGGGATAACCTCGCAAGCTTGGGGCAATCAAAAGACCCGCCAAGTGATCTCGAAGACGAGGATAATGATATCGGGTCACTCGCCGCTACTTCTCCCGAGATTAATTTATCGTCTCGTTCCAGTACCACAGACGATGATTCTGTACCCTCCACTTTCCCAGCTAGCGTTTCACACGGTGGGCAAAACGAGGACTACCCCAGATTTGTACAAGCAGAACCTTCAGAGAACGATATACTTGAGGATTCTGACAACGGGTCGATCGATTCTTATGGAAAGTATTCGAGTGAGGAGTCGACGTCATCTGAGAGTGAGTGTAGTGATGCTCCATCACCCTCGAGTAGAAACAAGCCTCCAAGACGGAGTCCCTTCGCTGAACATCTTGCTGCATGGCTTGTTGAATATAATATCAGCAATCAGGCTGGCGATGGTCTTCTTGAAATACTGAAGACCCATCCGTGCTTCAGCTCTCTTCCAAAGTGTTCAAAAACGCTACTGCATACTCCACGGAGACGTGTTGAATTGATGGAAATTCCTCCGGGCGAATATTTAAATTTACGATTTGAGGTTGCCGTTAATCGTATCCTCGAGAGTGTACCAATCAGTGAGGTCCCTAGCACTCTCGAAATTGATTTCAGCACGGACGGCGCTGCTCTAGACCATTCTGGGAAAAATGACTTCTGGCCGATCCAAATCAGAATCGCGAACATACCGAATAGCCTGACCGAAGTTGTTGGTATATATAAGGGTGGCAAGAAGCCTTCAAGTGCGATGGACTTCTTCGGACCCTTCGTTGAAGAAGTGAATAAAGTTATTAATAATGGTGGGGTGATCTGGGGCAATTCAAGGAAACCAATCGCTCTCAGGGCGTGTATCGCTGATGCACCAGCACGAGCTTTTATCTTGAATCACATGGGACACTGTTCCAACAATCCGTGCTCAAAATGCAAAATTGTTGGTCAGTCAGCAGAGAGACGAGTAACTTTCCGGGGCGTAGATAATATTGCTAGAACCGATGATGAGTACAGAAGGCGTGTCGACGAAGACCACCACAAAGACGGTGAGAGTCCGCTTTCGTTACTTCCATTCGACATGGTTTCTCGAGTGCCCTTTGAATACATGCACCTCGTATGTCTTGGGGTCGTCAAGCGCTTATTGAGAGCATGGGTTGACGGTAAATTTTCGATCCAGAGTAAGTTATCGGGGCGAGACATCGATCTCATATCAATGAGACTGGAACATCTACGGGACTACTATCCAGAAGAATTTGCGCGACCGCCCTGTAAGATTGACCGATATGCCCGATACAAAGATACGGAGTTTCGTCAATTCCTCTTGTACACAGGACCTGTTGTTCTGTTTGGTATCTTGAGAAGCGACACGTATGAACATTTCATACTTCTCAGTGCTTCTATGCGCATATTTGCCTCTCCTACACCGTCGGATAGTCAGTTGCACTACGCTAAGATGGCCTTACGTATATTTGTTGAGCAATGCGAACATTTGTACGGTCGTAGTTTCCTCAGCTATAACGTTCACGGATTGCTCCATATTCCGGATGATGTGAAGCTGCTTGGTCCTCTTGATTCGTATTCAGCGTTTCCGTACGAAAATAATATGAGAGTATTTCGACGATACTGCAGACGACCCAGTTTCCCCTTGCAACAAATTGCCAATAGATGGGCAGAGCATGCTCAGAGCGGCCACTGGGGCCGTCGCAAAAAATTACACGCACTGATTGCCTTAGGACAACACAACAACGGACCGCTACCAAATCGTATTACTGCTTCCGAAGTACGTCAGTTCTGCCGGTTGAAAAGTAAAAAATTCCTTTTGAGCATCAAAAACCGCAATAGCTGCTGCATCCTCGAGGATTCTACTATTTGCATCGTTCAGAACATTGTTATTTGGCAGAATGAGCATTACGTAGTTATGAAGAGATTCGGAAGCATCGAAAAATTCTACGATGTCGCTCTGCCCTCCTCTGCCGTTGGTACTTTCAAGTGTACCTCACTCCAGCCAGAGCTTCATTTAATTAAATTCGACGAGATACTCGATAAATGCTATCTTATGGCTTATTGGCATCCTCAATGCCACGATGTGAATGGGGTAGAGAAGCCTGTCGACGATGTGTTTATTGTAACAACGATGGCTAACGTCGCATATTACTGAAGAGGAGGATTGAACCAGCCATGCTAAGAGAAAAGAAAAACGGTATTTGATATTGAGTAAAGATTGTATAGGTTTTATAATTGGTTGAGGGGTTGACCAGGTTCATTTTCAACCAGGCAGAATTCATTTTTATATTCCCAAATTTTTCATGGCCCACACTGAATGCGTGTTTCTAGTAATTTCTTCTGTAGTCATCCGTTCTGTCCGGGACATTTCCATTTATAGAATGAGCCAATCCTCAAGACCAACGAGGAATGTCGGTAGACCCGCGTGGCAAAAAGACTTCGTGGCACTTCCGCGTACTTCCTCAGACGAGGCACTGTCTGATTCAACTGCCGTGACTCCGCAAACTGGCCAATTCGAAGCAAGTTTGAATGTTTTGCATAACGAAATGGCTGCATTCGGATATTCCCAAACGTCTACCGTGATGCCCACTGCCGTACGCTCGTCTCTTTCAAAGCAGGTTTGTTAGACATTTAAAAAAATGTTACACCTCCACATACATTATCAAAAAGAGTTCCTGATATCAACTATATTTTTCAGCACTCTCCGGCATCAACAGAAACTCTTGGTCACTCACTCGGCGAGGCAACCCGTATTCTAGCTAACGGTTCTGGTCAAGAAGACATCTCATCGATTGCTCCCGATAATGAGGATTCATACGGCCGATCACAATCGGGTCAACAAAAGGAGGATGAACAGCGCCAGCTGCAAGAAGAGCAACGGTTGAAACGAAAACAAGAACGTGATGAGCTCCTCCGTAAGATTCAGATTGAACAGCAACAAGACGAGGACTTCGAGCGGCAGCTTGAACGAGATAAGCAACAAGGTCAACCGCTTTTTCACCGACGAAGCCCGTCGGAACATAGTGAAACAGCTGAAGAACGAGAGAAACAATTACAACTTACAACAATGCTCACAGAATTACTCCCACCATCGGAACGAGATGCATTGCTTATGGCAGAATTTCAGCGCGGTATCGAAAAAGACGAGCAGCAACGCCGTGAACGAGACGAACAGCTTCGTCGCGAACGAGACCAACAGCTTGGCTGCCATCAAGACGACCAGCTTCTTCACGGACAAGATGAACAGCTCCATCGAGAACAAGACGAACAGTTTCGTCGAGAACAAGAAGAACAGCTTCGTCGAGAACAAGAAAAACAGCTTCGTCGAGAACAAGACGATCAGCTTCGTCGAGAACAAGACGATCAGCTTCTTCGAGAACAAGACGAACAGCTTCGTCGAGAACAAGATGGACAGCTTCGTCGCGAACGAGATGAACAGCTGCGACGCCAACAAGAGGAACAGCTTCGTCGCGAACGAGATGAACGACTTCGTCGCCAAAAAGACGAACAGCTTCGTCGCCAAAAAGACGAACAGCTTCGTCGCGATCGAGACGAACAACTCCGTAGCGATCAAGACGAACAACGCCGTCGCGATCGAGACGAACAACTTCGTCGCGGACAAGATCTGCAACAACTGCGCCGGCACGAGCATGCACAGTTTGCCGCTACAACTTCTTTTCACGGAAACGTAGACGGATCAACTATAAACTTACTGAACATCCTGCTACGCGACCAGAAGTTTGTACCGGCAATTGAATAATGTGAATTAAAGGGTTGAATCGTATTACTTTTTAAAAATTTATATTTGTTTTTATTGTTTTGTGTTCCAGGGCTCAGGAAGGATTTCGGAAATCTGAATTTCGGTGTGTATCTATTGGTACTAATATCAGTCTATCTTCAAATATAGATGTATTATTCGACTCTCTATGACCCCTTTTCAGCAAAGTACATAAGCGGCTCGACAAGGTAATGGAGCTCTGCCAAGACGCGCTCGTAACGGAGTTCCCTTCAAAGCCAGATTGTCTGCCGTTGAAAAGTAAATCGGCGATAGAAGATTTCGAACACATCACAGATGAAGAGTATAACAAATGCGTGAGTACAATTCGATATTTGCTGATTCGAATTTAGGAACGATTTTTTTTTTCGATCGATATTCCGGATGTTGGTTCCCCAAGAAGCTTTGATATCATAAAAAAAAAAAAAATGTCCGAGATTATGAAGTCATTATGAAGTTCATACTGTTCCAAAACGTCGAAAAACACACATTTCGAAAAATTGTCTAGTTGTGTGTGTGTGTGTGTATGACACGCTCGGAAAACTTTGAACTCTCATAATTCGAGAAAGCCTCGAGTTCTAGAGCTGGAATGTATACCACAAGTGGAGGGATTAATACTTATTGCTGTGTCCAAATTTCGTCCAAAAATATACTGCAATTTTTTTCACGTAATTTTTAATTTTTTCAAAAATGTCTGTATGCACGATAATTTTTTCAATTTCCGAGATATTGCCCTCAAAGTTGAAACAAACACAGGTTTTCATACACCGGTGGTCCTTATTGAA
This sequence comes from Adelognathus sp. PSUC_FEM 10030001, assembly GCA_018812205.1. Taxonomy (NCBI): domain Eukaryota; kingdom Metazoa; phylum Arthropoda; class Insecta; order Hymenoptera; family Ichneumonidae; genus Adelognathus; species Adelognathus sp. PSUC_FEM 10030001. Next base: position 5,626 of record JABFVB010188453.1, on the reverse strand, counting down.
TTTAGTCACTTGGTTGTACCGTTTACCGTTAAGATTTCTTGAACTTTACGATAAGTTGCTATTTTACTTCCGATGCGAATTTTGGTTACATATTTCGAACTAGGAGTAAAATGAGTAGCAGATTCTCGATTAGAAGGAAAATTACGTCAGACACAGCCCTAAACTGGTAAACGATGACAGATTTTTTACGCGATTTTGTAGTCCATTTTGTGACGAGTAGCGATTTCTATATGAGGGACCGTTATAGTATCGTGACTTTTTTCGCTTCCTCCATGAGGGAGCGAAAAAATTTGAAATGCTGGAATAATGCTTTATAAAAGAAAAAGCTTTGTATCGAGCAAGAATAATAAAGAAGTCAGTAATTAAACGTAAGGAGGAAGCTATGTGCAAATTTAATTTGCGCCCTTTTTTTGTGTATTATAGGTCAAATACTTAAGCGAGCTTGGGGGTGGCACATTGGATGACAACACGAATGAGCTAGTGAAACAAGCCATACTTGACAGCGTTTCGCGAGAAATTACGTGGACGGGTCGTGAGGAAGGAACCATCGATTTGGAAATGACGAGGCTTGCGAAAGCCTTCTACGGTACGATTCATCCTATTCACAGAAAGATTATCTGTGCACATTCTCGTTACGCATTCCACGGTCATTGAAGTAATGCACATGCACTCTTTCCTTTTACTATTAGCGGCTACGGCGAAAAATCACGACTTTCCGAAGCCACAGTGGGCGAAGTTCGGCTCGTCAATGATGATTGCTCTGAAAAATGCGAAACAGCGAAACCGCACGGCTAGGCGACTTGGATCCAATGCAGATCCATATCTTCCACCGAGTATGCGCGAACGTCGACGTGCAGAGGTGAGGGTACGTCGTCAACGCCAACAGGACACTGGGCAACCGTATCCACACCGCGCAGGTTGACAAGCACGTGGACGCGAGGATGACGGTCCACCGGAAAAAAATACGCGCAGACATTCGAATGAGGCAAACGACGGAGACATCAGCTCTACACTGGAAGATGATGAAGAGAAGGACGACGATGTTGCGCCGGCTGGCCGGAATGTTGCGTAGTGACTGCAGTGAAGGCGTCACATTTATGCATTCACCCATTGACTTCGGACGCGTTTTTTTTGTCTTCAACCTTTCGCAAAGAGCGAAAGGTCGAAATTTCTACAAAATGGCTCATATGAAGATATTACTTTGTTTTCTCGTTTTTGATCTCGGATGTTGATTATTACTATACTGATAACGTTTTCTATGGAGTAGATTCTTTCGTAATTTCACGAATGGAAATATAACTTGGTTTCCTCATTTTTAATCTTATATGTTGATGATCGGTATACTTATATCGTTTCCTGAAGAGTAAATTATTTCATAAGTGCTTCAATGAAAATATAACTTTGTTTTAACGTTTTTGATCGTATATGCTGATTATCAGTGTCCCGACAACGTTTTCTGAGGAGTATATTCTTTCGTAACTGCTTATATAAAAATATCTTTGTTTTCTCGTTTTCGATCTCATGTTGATAATCGGTACACAGTAACGTTAATTGAGAAGTTGATTCTTTCATAAATGTCTCAATGAAGATATAACTTTCGTTTCGGGTTTTTCAATCTTTTTTCCATCATACGTTATATATTTGTCGAGTCAGTAATTTTGAGTCGTTAATCGGTACTATTCAGTGTGTATTGTATAGCGAATATATGGTAAGAGCTGAGAACACCCGCAGTGAAATAATAATAGTTGATATAACCGGTATATCAACATCGAATAAACCCGGGAACTTTACTTCGAAATCAACCCTTCCATCTCCTTCCAGACTCCTTTTATCTTTTCTCTGCAGGGTTCGAAAAACGAGCGTTGATCAAAGTATCAATTCTGCAAGCCTTGGAATGTAATAAAAAATATTTGCTCGATGCTAACATATTAAGTGTTGAAGTAGTTAAATTATAGTGTACGCAGCGAATTTTGATTTGGACGTAGAAAATTGATGACACATACTATGACGTAACATATAGAATTTTTGTATTCTAAGCGAAAGCATCTATTTTCGATGATAATAAATTGCGACGAATAATAAGGGCTGTGAGAGGCATAAATCCAATTTTACCAACACCGACTTCTTCTTAAACAGTCCATTAAGTACTGACACATCAAGAAGCGCGGATATATATTTTTTCGACAATCGAACGCTAAAGGTCGACCTAAACGCAATACAAGCGCAAAGATACTTCAAGTGAATTGAGGGACTGATTCACTTTCTTAATCTCTTCCTCGTCGTTGGATGACTTTGGCAAGAAAGCGGATGGCAAGACGACTGACAAATTGGCGACGATGGGCGACTTTTTTGAGACGTTCGTCGACGTCTGCCAGAGCACGTACGCACCGAATGAATATTTATCGAAGTCTCGAAAAAATCGGAGGATCTTGTCTCTATTAGAGCCCAAAAGTCGGATAAAATACGGCATGCACATCCCGCTCCGAATGATCATTTAACCGTAGCACGAGTAATGCTGTCGATTATTATACGATGTACTCGACGTAAAAACTTTTTCTATAGTAATATACTATTATTGATCAATATTTCCATAGCAGAGTTTAGGCTGCCACACAGGAATATGTCTCGACCTTTCCTGTTGGATGATCGACAATACAGCAATTGCATCAATGTAGATACATTTACGAAAAATCCATGGTTAGTTTCCCGTGCACAGCATGCCGCAATGCTGCCATAAACGTGGTTACACAGGCTGTCTCAAAAATGTCGATAGCTTGCCGCAACAGCGTGCTGCCAATCCTCCGCCGTGGCCACAGTATGCCGCAGTGGTGCCGCCAACATGTTTTCGCGGCATGTCTCAAATCTGTCGTTCGGTTGTGTTTCCAATCTGTTGTTAGGTTACCGTAACAGCGTTCTATCGGTCTTGGGCAGACTACACAGCATCCCGCCGAGCTGCCGCCAGCTTGACATTGCAGCGCGGCGGAGCTGTGTTGCGAAAATGCCGTAACAGTCGATGTCGTTATTCTGTCGATGGCATGCCGGTATTGCGAATCGCATTTCTGTCTTCAATACATAGCAATGATGTGCTGAATCTTCCCTACGAGTCGTTGAAGCCTACCACAAATCTGCCATGTATGTAGCGTTATTGGATGACGGTATTTAACCATCAACGTGTCGTTGTATCGTGGTGCAAATCTGCTGCTATCATGTTGGTAGCAGAGTTGTGCAAATCTGCTTCAGATTTGATGCTATGCGTACCACAAAAATGCCACTTCTGTCCTGTTGGGTAGCAGCCATGCCATGTTATCAGAATTCAGCTCAATGCGGACGTAGACTATAGCTTTATGGCAACACGTTTCGGCACGTGATGTCGTCCCGGAGGCGCTATCATAGTACCAAATGTCTATTCGGGCAGCTTTATCAAAATTTCTAGGAACGAAAAAAAATGGAAATTGATTAAAGAAAAAATGAATCCAGCTATTTCGGCTCCATCCTTATCGATTCCAACATTGTTAGGCAGAATTGAGCACTAAGTACTTTGACAATTTGCAGATACCACTTGTCATGAAACACGAGAACAAAAAAAATATATAAATTCTCGTTTATACAGGAGCTTCATGTGATTGAAATCTTCGGAGGTATTGGATTGTTCAATTGATCGATAACCAAGACCATTTCACTTGTCGTCCATTTTTTAAAAAAGATTTCATGATCACCTCAACTCCAATGTTGAGTAGAGTCCAAATTCATGTATTGCTAATTGATAATTATTTTTACAACTTTCTTTTCAAATTTGTTTGAAACCTGAATAGAATCAACGATTCAACATTGTCTATCTAATCAAATCCTATCAAAGTGTAATAATTTGTTATACTTCTACATAAAGAACCAATTTGAAAAATTACTTCATTCCAAATTTCGGACGAACGATGCAGAAAAATTGGTGGTTCCATTGCAGGCTTTGATACAAAAACTCCATTCTGTGTGTGGAAGATGAGTGGCAAATTGCCACTGAAAATCATTGGTTTTCCGGACGGCAGACAGACACAGGAACGCACAATCAGTCTTCAGCAGTCCATCGGCCTCGCAAACATCTTTGTACTGGAATCTGCGTCGGATTTTTTGAAAATTATAATATCTCACTCTTAGACATACTCCGTATGTGATGAGGGAGTAAAAAGTGGAGTAACGCAACGAATTTATTATTGTATACCGACAATGAGCTGTTAACGTTTCAATACAAAAGCTGAAGCTTGTGGGTATTACATGTTGCAGATTTTTTCACACGCAGCTGAAACCAATTCATTAATCGAGACAAGCTATATAATCAAACAAACCGACGCACTAATTGCAAGTCCTCAACATTTTATCCGCCAATCCCAAAGTATTGCGTCAATTTTGAACCCCGACAATCTTTTACTTTTGCTGACTCGTACATTTTTAATTATGAATTGATAGGATTTAGAATCTTAGTCAGTGATATCGGTCCTTATACATTTTTTTTCAATAACAACCAAAGCTTTTTATGAAAATGGTAACGCGCAATAATTCATCACGGAGATTACAAAAATCAGAGATTCGTTATTCAGACATCGTTTTTATCGACGATTGTTGGGCGAACGCTATCGCACGACTTACCAGCGACAAAACTCGCGATCCGTCATCGCAGTGATTGTGACCAAGGAATGATAAGGATCGGGAATTATTTTTTTCTCGTAAATCTAAAAGCCGTCGGTTCTCCCATTAAGTTTTCAACTTTATTCTTTCAATGCTAATAACTAAGCCATTAGTTTTGCAGTTAAAATCCTCGTTGATTTTACATCGAAGACAAAAATACGATTCTAATATTTACAAATGAGGTGTGTAACGTAAGCCTTGTCACTTTTTTTGTTTTGTTGTTGTCTTATATTATAAGAAAATTGCACGAAAAAATTCGGAGATTGTTATTCGTTATGATGCGACACAAAACGGACTGAATGATTTTTGCTATAATCTACTTAAATTCAAAACTCTCGCACGCGGATCGGACAATCGCTAGTTTGAAATCTCACAATGGTTCGTCGGGTACGTGTTTACAGTGCCGTAATATTTCTTTTCGAATACGTATGAAATCTATCCTGCAAAAAAAAAAATGATGTACGTTTCCATTCTTTCTTTTCATTCTCATCGTTACCCGTCTCACGTCGCGGTTTCGTCCCCATTGTGTCCTCACATAACGAATCTCGAAATTTCGCACTTTGACGCAACAATGTGAAAAATAATAACAAAAAAAAAACTTATGCGCTTATAGTCGTTTTAATTTTACCAGTTAATCGTTCTCTCGGGAAAGAGTTTCTAGAACACTTACTAGTCAGTTGAAATATTAATTGTTGTTGTTGTTTTTCGTTTACTATTTACAGATGAATATTGCCTACGATCTAATAGCGATGAAACACAATGTGTGGCTATCTTAAAACAGCGTAGATTTTTTTTCTTGTTGTCTTATATTCGCAAAAATTCAGGGAAAAAAAAAACCAAAAAATCAACGAACTTCGAACTAACAAAAAAAGTTTTGTGATGTCGTTACATTGTTTCGAGGATTAAAATGAACAGGTCATGTCGGCTGTGAATAAGTTGTTTATCGCTC
>JABFVB010187344.1:0-13311 GCA_018812205.1 Adelognathus sp. PSUC_FEM 10030001 | reverse complement strand
TCGAAGCAATTAAAATTTTTGTTGTACCGACTAAATATCTGCTTTGAACGTATTTCACCGCGCATTTTGTTGATTCTACTGAATTTTTTTTTCAGTGTTGGCTTGTTATTCTTTTGTTTTTGTTACAAGGCGTATGGAGCCCCGCTCCAAGGTCCGATTACTTCAAGTCCTTTTTCGAGCCTTTCTCCCAAGCCCGTATTTTTTTCCCTCAGTAGTTCCTCTTGGAGATCTCGAAATTAAAAAACTAGACTCAAGATTATTGGGGTTCGCTCGTTTCCCGGTCTTGCATGGCATTGCAATCACCCACGTGAATGATTCCGCAGACACCGTCGAGATGACACATAGAAACTGAAAAAAATCCTAGCTGGTTGTTGTGGCTGCCCCGCGCCCATGAAATTAAAGACCCTCTTTGAAAGCACACCTCAAGGCCTCATTATTCTGAGTCCTCCTTCGAGAGCACCCCTCGATCGGACAGTTTTTCGTGAGCCGCTTTTCAGGGCCTTTCTCAAGGCCCGATTTTCCTAACTCCTCCGTCGAGAGCCTCATGAAGGCCTGATTTTCCTAAGTGACCTTTTGGAGCCCACTTTTGACTTCCTGAATAAGAAGAATTTTCGAATCTTTCTTCATCCATTCATAAAACTCAAGAACAGCTCAATAAACGATTTGGATTATTTTTTGCAAACTGAATCTGTGATCGTGTGGGTGTGGGGGTTGAGACTCACACGTGTTCTGTTGCGTGTACTAGAATCCAGAGGGGCACGACAATAGGGCATTGGAGATCATTATTGATACATAAATAAGACACATACGCGCGAGGCGCGTGAGCCAAGAGAACCTGCCATGAGTACCTTATGAACAAATAAGACACGAAAAATTGAACACGCGGTGGTATTAGAAAAAAATCGCTCGGGATCAAAGTTACTCGAAGCCTCTTCAACATTACCTCAATGTCTTCTATACTAGTTTCAGATCTTCCAAGAAGAGAAGCAGCTGCCAAAGGCATGAAAAATAGCAATGTCTCCGTCCAGAATGGAATCGATGATTTTCTCTTGCCGAACCATGGCGATAAGATTGAATATGTGACGCCGCTGAAGATAAGCGAGAATCAATATGAGGATCCTCGTAAGTAGTCATTCGTTACAATGAACTTTCACTTTGTTATCTCAATTAATGGGCATTAAAACTACTACTTTGTTATCTCAATCAATGGGCATTAAAATAATGTTCGTCATGGTCGGTTGTGGGCCCACTGCTAGGATGACGATATTAAAGCCGTTCTTATATTACAGCAGATGGGCCGTCAATGGCAAAGAGACATCACAGCGGTAATTTCCGACTCCCCACTGCCAACGTCTGGGATCCTCATCCACAGTACGAGTTTACGGCTTTCGGTCGTAAATTTCGATTACGTTTGGCTCACGATTCCAGCTTTTTATCTTCCGATGTTAAGGTAATTATAACTATAAGTAATTAAACATTCACTCTATAACCGTGAAAGTAAAATTACCAATTTTGTTATTTTAATTTTTAGGTCACTCATATCAAAAAGAATGAAACCGTCAGGGAGCATGCCAACCATCAATTAGGATGTTTCTATAAAGGATACATTGATGGGGACCCGACATCTGACGTATCCGTCAGTTTATGCCATGGCATGGTAAGTAATACATTTTGTACACGGAGGGATAGAACCCGTCAACACAAGCGTCCTCCGGGGTATCCAACAACAATACATTGGACGCGTAAACTATATGATTCGCGAATGCGATTGGGGATTAGCTGCCCGAATAGTACGAAACGCTTATTCACAATAGAAGGGGAACTGAGCCGCGCGAGGAATCCTAGTTCAAAACGGAGTCGAAAGTAGTATGTATCGGTTGTATGAACGGTATAGTAACTTCATGCAAAATCTAAATCATGACTCAATAACATTTTTTCGGAAAACTGTGGAAACTTTGAACTATCTATGTATGATAGCTTAATAATTTTCTTATGTGGGTTTGTAATTTGTGATAAGTGACTGTTAAATATGTTTAGTGACTGTTAAACGAAAACGTTATCAAGGTGAGGTCAGGTTTTGTTCTAGGAACACCTTCGATGGTTTTACTGCAATTATGCTCATTCTGCCCGTCACTGATAATTCGATGGATCAATGCACGAAGAAAAAATAAACTCTATGCCGATAAAACATTGAATTAAGACTAGTTATTCAATGGCCATGGTTAGTGCCGTCAAATACTGATGGTTCGTCTCAGGGTGGACTTCCGAATAATGAAACATAGGCTCAATGTGGTCAACTTGCGAATCGCATTTCGAAAAAACTACGGGGTCAACATTCCTTGAACTTCAAGAACATTGGCGTGAACTGTGCGTGTGCAGGATATGAATGAATTTAGACCCGAAGTTAGAATACCCCTGATCGTACAAATCGGATCGTACGTCCTCGATATTAATACTCACTCTGCAATATTTGGGTTCCAGACTGGGCACGTCAGAACATCTACAAATAGCTATATCATCAAACCAGCGGAACGTTGGGGGGAAGAGAGTGGTCGAACACTGAAGCACGTTTTCTATCGTGAATCGAAGACCCAGTCGAACGGCAGCCGTATCAGCAGTCCGGATCATCAAACTGGAAGCAAAGATTGCGGTGTGATCGGTAAGAGATTCGATGAAAATCGGCGGCGTATATATATTGACCTCGAATACAAATATGGGATCGGATGAAATAAAAAATCGACTGAACCTTCGATATCCACATTGTTGGAACGCGTATCCCACTTAGATAAGTTATCAATTTCACGTTCAATACAAAAATAACTTTACTCCAATTTTACCGTGACGTTTGTGCTTATATTTTGTCCCCTACAATTTTTTTATTCTTTCTTCATAGGGAGAAAAGACTCGGGCGACCGAAATTATAACAAGAAAATGAGATATTTTTTCGGCATTGTGAGCTCTCGCTATTGCCATGTGGTCATCCCGCCTAAAGAAGGCTCATCTTGCATATTTGCAGTTATGCTTATGAGGGTTTTTCCGGTTCAATTTCGCACGGACAATTTCCGCACATTTCGGAGACGAATAAGACTGGTCGTTAAAAAGCCTCTGAATTATTGGCTTCGAAATAGAACAAAACAAAGAACTTCTGTCCCAGGAAATCGAATATGAAGCTTCTAGCAGTTATGGCTGCACTTACGGTCGAAAAATCAACAGACCAAGATTCAGAAATCGACCGGTCCGAGTGTCGAATACGTTTACCGTTCACCGTCAGTGGAGATTTACAACCGTTGCATTCAGTTCCAGGTTGGTTAGAAAAATTAGATACTATAGAACGTTATGGGTAACGTTCATGTAGGGAGAGTCATACGTACTGTTGCGAATTTACGTAGTTTGCTAATTACGGTGTTTCGCCGAATATCGTTCCACTGACTATATACGGTCTCTCAGAAGGTCCGATTACCTTCAACAATCGTTGCGGAATCTGGTGTGGGCAGGACGATTCAGCTCTATCGTTTGCAATATTGGTTTCTTGCCTTGAAGTTACGGTATATACTGACTGAAATCCTAGGATGGTCACTGTCATTCTTCCCAGTCGAAGTCTAAAAATATTATTTTCGGCTAGTTCGTAGTTAGATGGTTTCGTCGTACGATACTTGGAATTCGTTCAGTAGTTTCGATTCGTCTCCCGGTTGGATATACTATATACCTGACGACGAGAGCTGAGGAAGTGTAAACGTCTCCGTATGAACAGGTCCGCATCGATTCTTTTGTGCGGTGACTGAGTTTATCAGAAAAGTACCATAATAGGAACCGCGAAACCATCAATGATACATTGATAAAGATACACGCATATTAGTGTTCTCAGCGTTCATGAATTCACAGATGCGAACGTGCAAAGCGTGTGAGCTAAAATAACTTGCTGGCAAGATATAAATCTTTCAGAGAACGCTGTTATTGTGATTTTAGATTTTGACGTAGAAGACAAAGCGCCTGTGCCTCTGATCGACGATACTTCTGCCGGGGACATGTATGTGGGTGATCACCTACGGGAACGAAGATCTTCAACAATGAAGATTTCTCGCCATCATCCGATGGAGGAGAAATCATCTGGAAAACGACTGATTCGCGACAAAGAGCTCCGACTATCTTCCAGTCACGTTAAAGAAAATTGGAGGTCAGTCTAATACATATATTTCGTACAAAGCAGGCGGTTGTTGAGTCTGAAAAAGCCTTAGGTAAAACGTTCCCAATCGTCCGAAACCGATTCAGTCCATCACGAAACTACCGATCCAATTATTATTCGACAACTTAGACTTTGTCGGACGAAGACGGATAAAGGTAAACTCAGAACTGGGTAAGACAACTAGGCACCTGCTAGACGTATCCAAGTCTTCCTGTCTCAGCATTGCCGAATATAGATGCAATTTTGGGAGGTGCAGGTCCGTAGCATTCAGAGCAAAGTCCTCGCTCCTTTCCTCGCGCTCCTCTCGTACATGCTGCGGGTACTTAAAGTTTTTGCCCAGCTATGGGTGATCTTAGCGTGCAAATTTTGTGGTAATTCGACGGTAATTGACGGTAATTTGAGAATAAGTCTGGAGAGAAACAGGACTTAGGAGCGTTCGAGCTCAATTTCGCGAGAACATTAATAACTTTCTTATAAAGCATTGAAAATCATTCTGCGAACCGGTGACCGTCCACCATCCATAAGAAGGGATAAGAAATGATAAAAAGATGGAGCAGACTCTATCTTTTTATCATGTGGCTACCAATGCTTGAATGGTAATTGGATGTCTGTGTTTGACCGATGTTGTAGATACAGTGAATCGATGAATATAGAACAACCCGCATCCGATCAACTCGCAACTACAATGAATCCTCCATCTGGCTGGCGGCGCCGCAGAGCTATTTCGCAGAAGTACTTCATCGAGATAATGGTTGTTGCTGATCAGAAGATGATGGAATATCATGGCAGTGATCTTCTGAGCTACATCTTGGTTCTGATGAGTACAGTAAGTCTTTTTGCATCAACCAATATTAGTAGTTATTTACTCATGTGGTACACGTTACCTAATCGGTATGTTTCAATTCTGGCGGCAATAGTTATAACATGACCATCGTCGAATTTCCATCTCGGGAATTGTGGCTCTTGACTGGCACAGAAAAGACTGTCCGTAATAAAGACGAGAGTTCTGCGTTTTACTGAGCTCCCTTGATCTTCCCACTACCGATGTCTTCGATATTTGGCGAAACGGCATAATGTATCTTGAGATCGAGAAGAGCATATGTCTGAGGATTCGCAATATTAGTTTTGACAGACATAGAGTATATTCCCCGCCAAAAGTTATAACGATGAAATATCAAGTTGCAAAAAGGAAAAACTCTCGGAAAGCCTATTCCGATACATACCTAGGTAACCTACGTATGTATCGGACCAAATTGCGTGGGAATGTATGGGAATGCATAGGAAAGAATGGAAATCTATACAGGATCCTATGCAGGACGGCATATCCCAATAGGGTGATATATAGGTCGACATGTCCTACATAGGACCCACAAGGGAACCCATGTGGAATACCCAGGAAGAATCTTCCTCCGCGGGAACCCACCAGGTGCGCCGCATGGGAGATAACATGGGCGGGTATTTCCTGCATGGCAACCCACAAGGGTAACTATGTGGTATGATATGTAGAGATCATCCTCACATGTCCCATATACCTTGTTCAGCCACAAGGGAACCCATATAGGATGGTATAGGATGGAGTTTCCTTTGCGTGAAACGACGTGGGGAATGGTGGGAGGGGTTCACCATTTTTATCCGGGCGAGATCTTATGCAGGACAGTATGAGAATAAATATTTTGCATGATAGCCTGCAAGGGAACCTACGTTGGACAATACGTCGAGGTATTTCACACAAATGAACCTACATAGGAAGATATGGGAGGGACTTTACTTTGAGGGAACCTACAAGTGAATCGCCTGGGATGATGCCGGCTAATTTGACCGACACAGAGTCTTATATCGGACGGCACGGGAAGGAATTTCCTACAGAACAACCCGCGAGAGAATCCATGAGATGCCATGAATGAATATGTAGGTGGACATGAGGAAAAATTACCTGTGCGATAACTCATGAGGGATACAATATAAGTCGGCATCGGAATTTCCTGAATGAGAAATCCATGTGGGATCCCATGTAGGAACTCACATGGGTTTCGCAGATTTTCGGTGGTAGCCGCTAGATGGCCAGAATCATCTATCTCTCGAAGGTGATATGCGCCCTGGAGGGCGATATAGTATCGAGCCCGGCCACCGATATCTATCTGGAGTTGACGCGTAATGCGTCAGCTCGAAATCTTTTTGTTTCCCACTGTCTGCTGACAGTACTCACCACTCAAACATCAGGTAGACGGCTGCGTCCCTGAATTTGAAGTGAGAAATCACTGAAAGACACGTGCGATCCCATGTGGGGTTGTGCGGAAGAACCCGTACAAATTTCCTTGGGATTTTTAAAGAGAATTGTGTGCAGGTTCCCGTGGGATTTTCGTACAGAATACCCACATAAGGCCCTATATGGGTCATCCAGGATCGAGAATTGCAAATTCCTATATGGGATACCATACAAGTTCCCATGTGGTATCCTTCATGGGATTTTGAGCGGGAACTCACATGGGTTCCCATGTACGCGCAATGTCTCCATCCCACTCTATTCTCGGCGCGTGTGATCTCGCTCGAAGTGTGCGATATATGCATACGAGCGTGACTGGCGAGTTATCTCAGCTGTCTCAGTAGTTAACTCCACAGCCTGGTTTTACGATAATTTTCTCGATTGTTGGGTTAGTCGGGTTCATATTCGCGCTTCATGTTTTCAATCAATGTTAAGCCGTCGAAAAAGTCAGCCAGAAAGACATTTCAGATATTTATTAGGTACAGTGTGAGTCGTCAAAAACGTTGCTTCCTCGATTTCGGCTCAAAATATCGCTCGGCAGGCCAAAGTAAATATCACTCAGCAAATGATGCCATCTGTCATACGCATGCGTTGAGTTTCACTATGTTGATCGATAATCTATGTGAGATCGATTGAAATTGATGGTGTACGTATTATTTTCTCCGCAAAGTACGGGAGTGGTACGTTGCGGCAGTTCATTCACTGAATATTCATGAATCATGATGATTGACCAATGTCCTTCGCCGCAACTACGACATTACGGAAAATTTCAATTTTTTTGATTATTCCAGGTCAATGCGGCACCGTACCCCTCTAACGATAGGATGACTGTTGCAATCTACACGGTTTTTTGGACATTTTTGTTGGACCAAAAAACGAAAAGGAAAATATCCACGTTCGTCTGCTACTATGAAGCTAACATCATGTCCGTTTTTTCTTCCCATTGGTGGAGCTGGTTTAACTTCCAAAACGTAAATAATTAATTGATCAAACATGAGTCCAATGCTACTTCTGCCTTGACTTGCATATCATATTCGGCTACTGTGATTTGGCAGGTGGTCTGAACTCAAGAGATTGATCTGGGTATGGCTGCTGGACCACCCGACGTCCTGTAACTAGCGGGGAACCCTAGATCGTTCGGATGCTCCCCATGATCATAGCTTAAAGATTCCTTGTCGGAATAGATGATCGCACGGACTCCGTTAAGGACCCTTCAAGTTCCTATATCTAGCAGGGATACCTCTAGTACGTTCACATAGTCTTCATCATGGTAACATCGTGATTCTTTGAGGAACAGAGGATCACACGGACCTCGTTCTGGACCCTCTCAAGGTCTTCGACCTTCTCACTCGGTAATCCAAAAGATTATGGCCACCTCGAGCCAAAATTTCAATGTGCTCATGAATCTTCTACAAGTAACATCGTGGAGGCATTCAGTCAGCGCAGGAGTTCTAGGCTTGGTAAGGCTGATACTCCATCCAGTTTTTCGATGGGTCAGACTCCATAGTATATGACATCGTTTTCATTGCTACATAAATTTGGTTGTATACTGTTTGAATTGCAGCAAAGCTGACGGAATTGATCATGGATAATGTTATAAATCCAGATTGATTCAATGACCGACTTGATGTAGTGACCGGACGTCATGTCTATTACGAGAATAACGTTGAGCAGTGGACGGTAAACTTACCGTTACATCCATATCGAATCCAGAGGATAATACGAACCGCCACTTATGGGTTAACGCGCCATGTATACACTCTGCAATCATATATGACTATACAAAATTTTGATGGTTCAATCTACTCTCACGGAATTTAGTTCCAATCATTGGTTTGTGATAGTCCGTTCGTAACCAAATTTGATATGTTGCCAAAATGCCAAAGTTGGAGCATGAGCCATGATTTTTCGAAAAATTCAAAATTTCATAATTTTCGAACTTCTTAACGGATTTGCGCCACATTCGAACTCATCCTTTGTTTGCATACTAAATTCCAGCTCGATATATTTTCGTCAATTTCTCAATATTTTTGCAGTAGTGTCTCCAAATAGCGAGAGCAAAAGAGTAATATTTTTGCTTGAAATTTCAGAGGGCCAGAGAAAGGCGAATTTCGAAGAGTGCGATGCCAAGAAGCGTGAGAGTTGCGATAAAATTTCGATTCTGAAGAAAGACGTCAAAGTCCTTCAGGTCAAATTGGCGAAAGCTAAGAATGTGAATATTCTATTCTTCCGCACTGTTGATGAGTGGAGAGAAAGAAGTGAGCATTTTTTCTTTCCCTTCCAAAGAATGAAGATGCTGCGGAACGAGTCGCTCCCACCAGTCGAGAATCTTCGGCCTGCGTGCGGAAGCGAGGATTGGAAGCGGCCATCGCGAGAGTCGACGAGGACAACATTAGGCTGCGAAGAAAACTCGACATGGTCAAATATCAGAGTGACAAAGTAGTAATTCCTTGACACGATAAGGATCCAAGTCAAAAATTGTGCCTTTTCTTTGAATACTCGGCTGAATATATTTTCAGCAACAAGAGAGACTCACGACCCTCCTGGCGGAATACGAGGAGTTGGTCAACGGGAAGATTAAAAAAATTTCGGAAAAGAAGTTGGAGAATCCACTGAAAAAGGTTCTACAGCATAGTAAGACTGCGTAAAAGATGCGATCGATAGTTGAGTGGAGGAGTGACAAAGGATGTAGAATAATAAAATTTCCTCGTTTATCATTGTAGAAAATCGTGAGTTTGGAGAATCAATTGCATCGCGTCAGCGTGATGCAGATGGAAGCCGACACGGTGAGAAAAAAGTACAGATGCGTACGGTCGAGCCTGAAAGCCGATGCCGCGTTCTACGTGTCGTCACTGAGAAACCTCGAGGACAGTATAAGAGAACAGGAGGCTGAGATAAAGCAATTGCAGGTAAGTACTTGCGGGAAGAAACCACTATGAATAAGAGCACTAAAATAATGTTGTCCTCCAGTTTAGTCACTTGTTGAAGTTCTGGAAAAAGAAATCGATGAAAGACATTTTTTCCTACTGTGAAAGTCTGATGAGATTTGATAATTGAAACTGGTTAGCAATAATGATGGCTGCTTCAATGAATGACCGACGCGTCGCCAATATTCTGATACTCGTTCGGAAAAAACAAATGTTGATCTGGAAAGGTTGTCGCAGAATGTATTTGTTTCAATGATTCATTCTGCATTGTGCTCCTTGTGGAACTCGGGCTGAACGACTCCACTTTATGCTCTTGCATCTACGAATCCATGTATAGAAAGTAATAATTGGAAATTCTCATATAATAGCCTCGTCGTTCCATAAAATCTGTGATCTCGAACAGCAGAATCGGCAGAAAATCGAATAGAGGGAAGATCGAATAGGAAAGTTGTCGCAGATTGTATTTTTTGTAATAATTTATTATGAGTTCCACTCTTATCTGTATGCAGCACAGGCTAGTCGACTCCACTTTATCCTCTTACTGCGATTGAAAAAAATTCAAAGATGCATAAAATCATTAATTGGGATTGAATTTTCTTGAAAATTGTATCGAACGGCGGGACATGGAAACTCTACTTGTGGATCAAATTCGAAGTTCCAGATCAAGTCGCTTATAAATTACAGCGGTTTGAAGAGGGCCGGTCACAAACACACACATACATCCGGACGTCGGTTAAAAATCGGTTATAGATTCGACTGTGTGTTGCAGAACTTGATTCACTTGAAGTATAATTTGTAAGTCGAATAAGAAATATTCATCTATATTCCTTGCACATCCTCAGGAAGTGAAGGAGGAAGCGATAGAGCTTCGCGACACGACGAAGGACACCCTGACGAAGCAAGAGATAGACGCGATGACGACGAGCAAAGCTCGTGACTTTGTGATACTGGATTATCGTCAAAGGGTCGAAGATCGAAAGCTGGAGCTCGAGCGTCTCGAGAGAATGATATTTCCGGCCGCTCGTCAGCTTCCGCGCGACGATTTCGTGGCGGGTGGCGAGGCCAAAACACCAACGGGCGAAGAAAACGGCGATGTACCCAAGGACGAGGTCACGAGACTCGAGGAGGCTTTCGCGAAACTACGTGGCGCGACCGGCGTGACCAGAACCGAGGACGTGCTGGACCGGTTTTTGAGCCAACGAGCGACCAAAGAGAAGCTCCAGCGGATGCGCACAGTCACGGAGGAGGAAAAAATGCGCCTCGAGAGACGAAGACAGCAGCTTACCGCCGAAATTGAATCGCAAAAGTTTTCCGAAACCAAAGACGCCGATCAGTGAGTATCGAAAAACCATTTTCTCTTTTTTCGTAGATACTTTTGTACTTTTTCTCAAATTTTTTTCATTATTTTGAACAAAGAAAGTCTCCAATGTGCGGCGAAGTTGGCGCGATGACATTGCGACAAAAACTTCAAATCTGTAGCGAATCAACTCACATCGCAGCTTCTCTTGTCTTGAGTTGAGTCTGTTGGGACTGTTCTTCTTGATGGGCCTGAAGAGTGCGAGAACTTGCATGAACTGCAAAAAATTGACTCGATCATTGCCGCTCTCGTCGAAGAAGGCGTTGACGATCCTCTCGCCCAGTGGATTTATGGCGAGTTCGGGAATACGCAAGAAATCCTCGCGACTCAGTGTACCGCAGTCGCCGCGATCGAGACTCGTGAAACGGCTGTACAGCCTCTCGATTTGATTCGGAGTAACTGCGTGAATGGAGAAAAAAAAACCAAAGAATGGATCACTTTTGCTAGCGAAAACAGCTGATGCTATTTTTTTCGGAACTGAAAAGTGAGCAATAGATGAAAGAAGATACGAGACGTACATCCAGTGGCTTCCTGTATTTGTGCGATCTCTTCCTCGCGCAGCAGAAGACTCGATTTGTTTCCCATTTTTTTAAAATTGTTCTGCGACTAGCTTTTTTTTCGATGTTGCGTTAATCGACTTGGCAAACGCACGGCCGTGAACAACTTTTCACTGGAACAATGTTATCTCGCGTCATCAGCACCACATATTAATCTCGGACAATGTACTCTGGTCAAAGTACGTGTCCGATATACGCGGTACGTACACACACTGAGGGGGCGAAAGAGATGGAGCACTGACAGCAAGGGAAATAGGTCTCTCTCGCTCGGGTCGGTAATGTGAGTATAGTGCGCTCTCGTGACATTTCTATCGACGGCCGACAGAGGTCGTTGCTGTACTGTTTATGAAAAAACATGAGCGCTTCGTGTGGTTTTACACAATTTAATTGCCCAATTGAGACCACGTGCAACTGTTCCCTCCCCGCACGACTCGTACCCAGTTGGTATCGAAAATTTATTCGTTCCTTCCTCTGAATACACATGAAGTTTTTCAGAATTCTTTCTAGAGGGGATGCCGAGGTGCAACCGGCGCATTTAGTATTGGCAGACAATAATTCATTCTTAGCAAACGGAAAACTTCATAAGGATTTTCTAGACTAGTAGAATAAATCGTCCGAAAATGCAGTTCAACAAACTTCTTGATTATTGGTTTCACAAGGTACGTTTTCTCCATAAGAGACCAGGCCAAATATGTCGACTTTAGATTCACTTATTTAGTGAAAATAGCCCGTAACTGGGCGCGACATTTTTCACACATGTCCCCATATGAATTTATTTGCAGCTTATCAAAAAATTCAGCAACGATCTAATAACCATTTCGTGCTCATACTGCTTCTATGAAACACGCCCATGCATCTCCACATTTTCAAATCGACGTCGCATTGTCGTCTGTTTCACAGCTGATACGCAGCCAAGATCAGCTGTGAACACAAGTCCCACCAGACTCATCGCGGCTGTTATGATGTTGCATTTTACACTGCTACCGGCGTATCACGATAATCGCAAGAAGGAACTGTTTGATCGATAAGGCGCCAAAGACTGTTTAATCTATAATAGTATAATGCTGCGAATCGTGCCTCACATAAGGTTGCTCGACAAAGGGTTATTGCGCAAAGTGACAGTGAACCATTGTTGCAAGAAAAATTTCAACGGTCGGGCAAAAGTTGTTTCGGATCGGGATCTTGGAGGTTATGCCAAACAATGTATTGTGAAATGTTGCAACAATAGTGAATACAGAGAGTGTCATAACGTGAGCAGGCTTTTCAGTTCACAGACTACTACGACTGAGGCTTCGGATTGGTAAGGAGTTACTGCTTTTGGAGCCGGACATTATTTATTTATTTTTTATTCATTCATAACCTCAATGCTGTATGCGGATGAGACCTTTTTGAGATGTAACTCGTGTGAAAACATTTGGTAAGCCTAAATTACATGACAATGTGTGAATTTTCAATAAATTTACATTTACTAAATCAAATTTTGGTTACATTGCAACACAACGTTTCCTTCATATAAGTTACATTTCCCAGTAATAATAATATTGATGATAATAATAATGATAATAGCAATAATTTTAAGGGAAGGCTTTTTTTTCAAATACATAAGCAAATCGCAATGTGCTGATAAGTGACGATGTAATTTATTCATTGTAGTGAGCTTGATCATGCACAATTTGAGAAAATATCGGATGAGACATTGAACTCGTTGACGGACTACTTTGACGAGTTGCTGGAACAAGCGGATCATCTCCAAGACGCGGATGTTTCCTTTGGGGTAGGTTTTTTCTATTTTTGGGACCAAACATCTTATGTTACACAATTATTAACTCATTTATTCATTACTTTAATCATTTATGCAATAAATCTTTTGCAATGTATTTACACATCAGTATTTCATAAAAGTGTTAAGTTTCAAACTCCAAAGAAAAGGAAAAAATAATCTTTTTGGCACTGTAAATATTGTTTTTTGTTTTTTAACACACACAAATGTATCTCGTTTGCCACTTGTGATATAAGAAACTGAA
>JABFVB010186235.1:0-13344 GCA_018812205.1 Adelognathus sp. PSUC_FEM 10030001 | reverse complement strand
GTCAATCAATTATCATAATTCCGTAAATCTATTGATAAGATTTCACTCCCAGAGACCTTCTACATTGTACAGAATCCGGTTATTCGCCACAGTGAAATATTAGATATTGGCAGCATGCCAGAAAGTGTCTACGATAGCTTACCGGTGAACATATCTACTTCGTTTGGAAAAAAATACATTTTCACCTTCGATTTCCCTATCAAATACTAGGGTTTTATTTTTGTCCTGAATGACATTCATACTGAAACGGAAATTGGAACCTCAAAATATGATTCGTGAACGCATGCATTACTGACACGAGAGCTATCTCTGTATATATAAGTATTCCCGATAAGACAATTTTCCTTAATGATCATGGTCAACGATTCCTGACATTTCTGTCGAGTTTCAAGCGCGATCTGTCACCGCTGCAGATTAGTTTCGATATGTTAGCGATTTTTCATCAGCCAAAGACCTTAATGCCAATCACCGACTGGTGGTTCAAAAAGGCATTCGAAATGAGTGGATCAGGATGAGAACCCAACTGGTACATTTCCATAGTTGAACCATCTTCTGGAACTGACCTAGGTCTATCTACGGGTGTCCCGGTAGGGGTATGAATGACTGGATTAGGGAAACTAGACTACTGATGCATGAGAGGAACTGGACCTTTCATGCATTCACATGGTTGATCAATCCCCCGAAACTGACCTTAGATTGCTCGAGAAAGCTCATGACAACTCTCCTTCGAAGTAGCGTGATTATCCCAACTTTCTTTCTCGAAAGAAAAACATTCTCAATGCGCAGGTTTTCCATCGTTCATCAAAGTTTATTCAGGACTTTGCTGAGAGCCCACCTTCGGCAACTGGACGGGAGTTTCATGGCAGAGTCTCCAGAGTAAAAAATAAGAGCGTGAGAAAACAAAAGAACGAGAACTTATTTATTATTCTATTAACGATCCCGCTACGCTTCGTGGACTGTGGACACACTCGATTTTTCGCTGTGTTGGACCAAGTGCCGGACTCTCCAGATGGCACGTCGGTTGCTCGTAGGAAAACCTGGACGAGACCGCACACATAGAGCTTCGTCCATTCGCTTCTCGCTGGCCCTCTGCCCCAGCAACCTTTTCCTTCTGGAGCTCTCCTGCTCGGTCGTCGAGGAGCCCGTTGCAGAATGGGGAAAAGGATCGCTCGTCCCGATACCAGAAATAGGAAGAGAAAACGTGATGAAGAGAGGAGAGCGCAACCAGCGCGCGCGAGCAGACACTTTGTTGACTTTGGCTAAATATTGGATGGGCAACGGCAAATATTCACTTGAACTATGCGAGCGCTGTTGGAGTGAGCGCGCGGACCATCTCCGCCCTCACCCCTCGAATCCCCCTCAGATTTCTCTCGCTCACCCGGAACTATTCTCCGTATCATCCAGTGATCCCCATTCACCGCCTCTCTGGTAACTGGTGCGAGCCAACCGACCTCCGACAAACGTTTCCACCAGGAGCAGCGCGAGCTCGTCGACGTTAATTGCAATGGCCTTGTAACATGTAACAACGTCATAACGCGAGGAAGCTACCCGCGGCCGAAGGGTTTGGAAACAACGCACGGTAGGGATTATAGTTTTCCAAGCGGAATACCCGGAACATATAGCCACAGTGCCATTACCAATTCATCACTCGTGTCTATATTCAGCGTTGAGGAAGAATAAAAATAGGATTTTTCCACCCTTATACCGCCACTTGCTTTCTCCGAGACTATCCGCAGCGATCGAAGTGCATGGCAAAGGAGAATACGTATATGAAAACTTTTATCATGATTTTCTAATAATTGATCCTTCATTCACCATCTCTCGCTGACGGGCCGATCGCTTTGCCCGCGCACGTACCCATTACCATGAACGATAATTATCCCGAGACAATTACCGCTGGTTCGAAATATCGAGGAGTCACTAGCTCGGCGGACGAGGGGTCACCATCAGCAGCACTGATGCCCACTCTCCGACTCTCAGTTCGTGCTCTCTCTGCCTCGCGGCCTTTGACAATTTTCGTTTTTATCGGATCCTCTCGCGCTTCATTTGACGTCCTCATCGAAAAGGTTTTCCTTCTTCTCCTTCATCGCGTTTTTTTGCCCTCGTTCTTTCTCTATCAATTCCCTCTGTTCTTTCGGTTGCCGCGTGCTCAAAGTGTCGATTCGTCGGGTTGTCTTAATGGTCGCGAGTGGGGCCAGTTCAGCACCACTCGTGCTGTAACCGCCTCTGTCTCGCGGCCACGACGCTGTCCGTCTCTTTCCTCTTATTGCGGGCTTAATTACTGTCTGACTTGGCGAAGTTATAATGGCCAACAAGGGGCACTGTCTCGCTCTCGTTCTCTCGCTCCAACGAGAACTAAGGAAAAGGAAGGAATCGGCTGAAAAGGTGAGGGTGCGAAAGTCCCATCACGCGAATCACCCACTCAATCGTCTGGTCACGAGAAACGAAAAAAAAAAAGAAACGAAAAGCTAACCCCGTATTTCCATCTGCCGCTTGATCCTGGACGAAATTTGGCTTGTGCAAATTTGGACTTTACGAAAGGTTAAGAACGTTCGCGTAATGGTGCGCTTGAGCTCTTTGGAGCAGAGATTTGATGCCGAATTGGAGCAGTTTCTGGATCAGCTGGAATTCCTGAGACCCTTCCAAGATATCGTCTCGGTCATTGATGATGAATGAAATCCTCTCGTGAGAAGTGCCGTGGACTCGTGTGTCAGATTGCCCCAAAACGGATACAATCGAGAGATGAGAAATGCTTCTGATTACCCAGGAAGAGGTCAATGAAGAGATCCATTGATCACGGCACATTAATTCTCTGCTCGATTCCATAGACACTTTCCGTTGACATTTGTTACGCTCCGCATTTCCTATTGGCTAGCGATCAGGGATGTGGTCGAAGAAAAAAAAACAAAGAACCAATGTTCCTTGTCTACGAGGATATTCGCGAAAAAGCTGGAAAATCATTTCTGCAAGAATCCAAGGAAAGGAGCGAACGAAAGAGAGGAGGCTTTTGTCGATAGGCACATTTTTTTGCCCAACGATAAGACGTTCCTCGTGGGTTATTTGCGGCTTCTCGTGACGTCGGTGACGATTATGTATATCACTAGACCCTGCTCCGAACCGGCGACAGTCTTTCTCTATACATGTAATTCAGAAAAATATCGAGAAAAACGCCGATAGCGGAGTTCGCTATAATGGTACAGTAGGGAAAGTATAGACGATGCAGCGAAGCCCGCGCTATATCGAAATCGCTTCGGGGTGGCACAGTGCGAGTTGGGGCTGGTTGTTCGATGTCGTCGTGGCCTAAACAATATCTTGCGGCAATGTTAGGAGCGTCTATTGGGCCATTACCGACGTTGCTCGCTGACCATTTGGCTTGGACAGTGCTTGCGTCAGCAGTCTGGACGCTCGAGCCTCCCTACCTTCTTCCATCTCCTTTTCTCCCGGCTCTTCTCCTCTGTTTCTGTCCTTCACGCTTAAACCCCCCGAGTATTCCCAGACCACCACACGGACGTTCGCGCGACCACGACCCTCCTTGCGCTATTACTTTCACCGTTTCCACTGTCGTTGTCGCGAACTTTCGACCGCCCAGCATGGAAAAAGCTGATCTGTTGCTGTTCTAACGCACGATTCTCCGTGAATCGCGATTTCACTCAACTGAACTAATCTCGGGTATTCAATGTCGCTGGAAATTTAAGGGATCATCACAGTTTGAAAATCTCAATCAAATCCGCATTCATCTCAAATAAATGCGAAGTTATACAAAATATTTCGAGTAGCACTATTTTTATTACTGATCATGGTTAACGATTCCTGACATTTGTGTCGAGTTTCAAGGGCGATTCGTCACTGCTGCAG
Source organism: Adelognathus sp. PSUC_FEM 10030001 (assembly GCA_018812205.1). Taxonomy (NCBI): domain Eukaryota; kingdom Metazoa; phylum Arthropoda; class Insecta; order Hymenoptera; family Ichneumonidae; genus Adelognathus; species Adelognathus sp. PSUC_FEM 10030001. The sequence continues at coordinate 9,489 of JABFVB010186235.1, read as the reverse complement.
AATAGTCTCGGTGTGTCGGCTATTTGCCGTTTAAGAAGCTGTAACTCTGAACCAACGTTGAAGAAGTACCAAACCTACAGAAATACGTTGGCAAGATCTGAAGAAAACCCGCCAGAAACCTTAATTTTCCTGGGCCATGCCAATCACCGATGGGTGGCTAACAACCATACCGTTCACCCTACATCTCCATCAAAGCATGAGTGTTGGTGTGAATTGACATTGATCTAAATTTTTCCGTTTGCCGAACCAAATTAGGCTTCCAGAACAAAACTTCAAACTCACTTCCTCAGCCCAACTTGGATCATCCATGTCTGCGATGGTTCGAAAAGTTTCTCATTTTATCGTCAATGCTCTCTAATCGACCCTTCGCAATCCGGCGATAATAGTCTCGAATCGAGTATCTCGAAACACGCGGAGAAGGTGAGCTCGACGACCTTCCGCCGCGAGAGAGCACAGGAAATTGCATTTTATACCGGTGCGCAACGAAAACTTTTAAAAGCTGATCCTCGGGCTCGATTTCCAAGGACCTTCCAGAGCTTTTTTTTTTCAAGCTCGCTCATGGGAACGCCGACTGCCACTGCTTCGACTATTGTAGCGCCACGTTCGAACGTTTCGGTGAGGCGAAAGTTTCGAGATTCTCGAGGCGAGATAGTCGTCGCATGGAATGATATACGAGCGTCGATAAAGCCGAGACATTGGCAGAGCGAGAGAAAGACAGGAGGCCCAGGCTACTTCTACGTCGACGATCGATTTCTTTCTTTCGTTTCTTTCGACGATGTGCTGCGGTCTATCGTGCCCGTCCGATCGCACCGCGGGGCCTTTCGATACCCTTACTTGTTTTATTTTCCCTCATTCCCGACACCTACCGCGGCAACTCGATCACGCGATCTGGAAATCGATCTGCACCCACTTTGGATTCGATCGACTTGATGAGAATCTTATAACATCAATCGAAGAACTAAAATCGAAATTGAGCATTATTACACCGCGCAGTGCTAGGCTTGACTACGAAAACTGAAACCAGACGGGGTTGTCTACCATAAGACGAACAAGAAGACTTCCGCGTTGTCCTCTCCTACGAAACAAAGTCTCCACGTCAACGGACCAGGTTTTCAGCAGTGTTTGATGACGACAATTGACGATCATCGATGAAAATTTAGCATCATTCCAGTCTGCAGATCTAGTGTTGACTCGAAAAACGAGAACCCTCTTCGAGTCTTAAAGTCAAATTCCTAACAAAAATTCCAAGCTGGCCTTTACTGGAAAGTGACTTTTCCACGTTGACCCAATAGATTTCTCTCATAGGTTGAGGCAACGTATTGAAAATCACCCGGAAGTCCAGCATTATTTCATTATGCAGACGTTGTATCAACTACAAAACCAAAGACGAAAGTCGTGTTGTTCACCACGACGAATTCCTACTTTTAGATCCTCCTCTTCCAGAATCTTACGTTTCCGCTTTGAGGCGGTAGATTTTCCGCGGTGTTCAACGAGCCCAATTGCGGCAAGCAGCAGAAGTAACAGTCGCGACCGAGGTGAGCGAGAGCCGCCAAGAAAGAAGAGAAACAAGAGCAGTACGAAGAAGAGAACGAACGCACCCTCTGGTTCTCTGGCTCTCCCTCGCCGTTGGATTCACCTCCCCCGGCCCTCTTCATCTGCCGAAACATTGCGCGAAATAACGTTAAATATTTACTTTCGAAACGATTGTTCCCCCCAGTCGCAGCCGTGTTGGCCCAGCGGAACGACGATAAACATCATTATATAATGTCGATAAGCCCTCGCTAACCCACCACCGGAGTGAGTCTGGAAGAGAGCTCGGGAGAGCGCATACCCCCTGGATATATACATACTTTCCGTATACAGTGGTACCGTCGTGGGTGTCGCTGCATACATATACTTATGCCAGGGCACGTACACGTCCGAACCTCTCGATCCTAGAGGGCCAAGACACGAGAGTCGAACGATGATCCGTCTGTCCGTGAAGACCCGCCAAGCATCGACAAGGTGTACGTCATCCATATTCCTCAGCCTGTCGGATATCAAACGTACGGCTCTATCGTCGATTCCATCGACCTATCCTCGCAGAACGTTCGTTCCTCTCTCCCATTTCACTCTTCACACTGCCGAAATAAAACGAAAGTCTGCTCTTTCCAAGCTTCCACTCACATTCGCCGGTCACGGTCTGTTCATCTTTCTATGGAACGAACGAGAACGAGACACGAACGAAATAACTGTATACCCGCGAGCTGCTGCTGCAGCGTGTCTGCGATTATATTTCAATTAAATCCGTCGTTTGTTTTAGCCGTAGACTGTACGAATACGCGGGGGGCGCGAGGATTTTCGATTCGTTAAACCGAAGGCAGAAACTGAATTCGATGCTGGTAGTTTTGAACTTTATGCGGGACTCGTAGTGATACCGGGACGAATGGTTTCGGATCTTGTTCGATGCTGAAGTTGTTGTCCAAGATATCAGCGTTGTCACGATCGGAACAACTTGAGGCGGAAATGGCGGTGAAACCCCCATTCGTAGCTTGCAAGATTGGACCACGATTGGACTTGTGTGTCGATGTCAAAGAATCTTTCTGATATCTTAGGATATGCTCCTTAGAAAAATGTACCATTGCTTACAGGAAATGACTTTGATGTCAATCGGTTAGTCAACCAAAATCATTGGCGAATGATTTTCGATGCAGAAGCGATGGTATGTGCTGCGCTAGGACGACAACCCTTGCGAGCCATGAGCCGCGACTAATTCGTCATCGAATCTTCGTGTGGTACGAGAATCCGTGAATATTGCATGCGTCGAAGGACCTGCCGTGTGGACTCTCGAGACACTTGAGACTCCTTCGAGTGGCTGTTGTCACTCGAGGGCAAAATAAAAACGTGAGTACACTTGACACTGTCTGAGGGTTGCGATCAATGATTAATCGTTTCATTACGTATCGGCAAGGCAACCCTTCTTCGGACGTACCGAACGAGTTGCTCCGAAGCCCACCATACGTATTCGAACCATTCCTAGAGATCCGTGCATCGAAGGCCCGTCCGGATTGTCGTCATTCTTTCCATTTTGCCGCTCTGCTTCGGCATATACGAAGTCCGTTCGGAACTGTATACTCTCGCGTTTCCGAGCTTGCACGTGCTCATGCGGTGCAGCTATCGGGAACGTCGAGCGCCTCATACTCCCCGCAAGAAATCCCTGGGGGTCCAGCTCCACTGCACTGCAATGGACACGAACCGGTGCGGCCGGCGATGCGGAGGGTCGCACAGCCCCGATCGCCACTGAGCGTCCCTTCGCCTTTCGTCGTTAATTATTTCACTCTTTTCGTCTAGCAGTCTACTTCAGCTATTAGAACTCGCCTGTCAGCCTCTCGCCGACTCCCTCTCGACGTGTTTTCAACGTCATTGTTCAATGAGATGCCTACTCAGCCGGCAGACGGCGATTCACCGGTTGATACGATGAAACGCTTCATTTCTCGTCACACAGTCGTCCGGAGAACGAGGTATCAGTTTAATTGAGCGGGAAGTCGTAAAAATAGTAGTTTCGGCTATCGTTAGCAATTCAAGTCTACCGATATCACAAAGAAAAATGGAGAAATTCTAGAGAAGCAAGAAGATGAATTGCCGTAATTCGATAGAGATCAGGGGCGATAGATCGAGAATTCCAAATCCAAGTTTTCCATTAGGGAATGGTCTGCATCCCAAGACTTTCGATAGCGTGCAAATTTGAGGCATTTCAGAAAGAACGAAGGCAAATATTGAGCACATTTCGAAGCCTATAGTTTATATTTTTTGATTAGGTGTGACGACCTCTTCTCACAGTTTAATAAAATCGAACAACCGTTTGTACCTTTAGTACCTTTGCTTGCAAAATTCGTGTATTCAAACTGATTTGACCATAGTTTATTTCTTATTTGAGGGAAATCGCAGTCTCACACGTTCCGCTCCCGTAATTTCATCTCTGAACTATGATTCGGCTGATATAACATTCGATCACGATTCGGAAAAAAAGTAGTCGACAACTTCCCCTGTAATCGAGTCCTAAGCAACGCTATCTCATAACATGGCTCAAAACATCGATAACTAAATAATGAGATATGAAATGAGAACCCCGAAACTCTACGCACCCTCTGGTTCGGTTTCAAATTCGTATCTTTATGTCAATGATATGTTACGTGGGGTATTTATTTTTACTCACGATTAGGACAGCACACTGGAATAACTTGAAATCTGGGCTCGCACGATCGATTTTCTTACCTGAAATCAGTAATTAAAAAGAAAAGAAAGTTAGTTTCGCGCGAAGAATTACAACATAATGTGGATGATTTCGTGAAAGTCGATTCAATACAGTTTGTTAATTCTGAAACCTGAACCGCGGACGAAGCGTCATCCTGCCGGACATTTCTACCACTGCGATAGCATACGAACGTGAACGTTGGCAGAGAATCGATAAGTCGGCCCTATCAATCCGTTTCGTACGGATAAGCGTCAGCGGCATTGATCGCGCCACGTCCCGTATCTAAAGGTTGCTGCTGTACGGTTCGGTTGCGATTAATGAACGACCATCAGCGGCGTACAACCGCTCTGGGTCATCAATAAATCACGCGAAACGAAAAAGCAACCTTTCCTCCCAATGTCCAATCGATTTCTGTATGTTACAAAACTGCACAGTGAAAGAGAACCACTCGGGTTCTGTATGTTACAAAACTGCACAGTTAAAAGGAACTACTCGGAGTTTTTTTTCCCCTGTCGTTACCTAAGTGGTTAAAAATGCCACTCATGTAACACTTGCTTCAAATCAGATACATAAAAAGGAAATACATTATTCACAAAGCATCTCGATACTTCAGCTCCATGCTGAATTTACAGCTGCAAAGAAATGCCAAATTCCGTATGATCTTATGAACGTAGTTGAAGAGTTCCCGAAGTGTCGCGAGTGTGTGGTACAGTCGCTGGGACAATATCGCATTTTATAGTTGTAATCGAGGATCATAATCGTGCAAGTTTGTATGTCTCTCGTTTGCCGCCCGCGTTTCAAAACCCCGTCGCGCCCTACGACGAAATGGCCCTCTACCGTTCCCAAGACACCCTCGAAGAATGCCCCGGGTGTCACGGTAGTTCTCCACCTCTCTTTCTCCATGCTCATCCACGGTGGAAAACTCGTAAGCTCGCACTCGCTTGTCGTGCGAACCTAGCGAGGCTATGCACGCTCGTATAACCGTGGCTAACAAGATTTCGTGTATGTAATTGGTCGAGTATTAAATTGCGTATTCTCCATCGTGTGTCGGTAGTGGTGGTCGTGGTTCCACGTGGTGTAACGGGGACGAGCACGCTGAAACAGTGGAGAAGGGGTGCACGGAAAATTGGAGGCGGCGGAGGGCGGATAATGGTCGTTGGGTTGGATCATTTAGTAACATACTGCAGTGCCGTGCCAGTCAAGTTTCCCGGTGAGATCGAGAGCCAAAGCACAGGGAAAGTATTTGTGTGTGTGTGATGGTGGAACCGAATGGAAGATGAGTGAACGAGAGTTTCGTTACTACCCTTGTTACAGTTTTCGAGAAGTAATTTCGTACAGGTTTCCGCTGGCGATACCGTGAATTTCCCTGCAATATTGCATCCAAATTTCGAATGAAGCGTCGGACGACCATAAGGTGCTGTCACAAGATTTCGACGCTTATATAGGACGTGTTATGTGTTGGATAAGATGGTAAGAACATGTTCCTGATGCAGTCACGAAGGTATTACTACCAAATAAGGTCCGGGAAAACAGATTGTTCATCAACAAGAAAAGTCCCTCACACGTTGTCTCCTATGTTGTCACTAAGACGGCACCTAATGCCACTACAACGGCATCGAAAATGGAATCGACATTGACAATGAAGAATCTCTTACATGTTGCTCCTGATGCCACAGTGGCATGCCTAATGTAACAATACCGGCAACCAAGACGTCACAATGACAAGATCGTAGCAGTCTAATAGTTCCAACAACTTTAGGGTTAGCGAAGACCCGTGAAAGGGAGAGGACGCGAGGGACGTGAAACGGTTGTGCCTGCACGCACGTAAGTACATAAGTGGTCCTCGGCCTTCTCTCCAGCGAAGCGTTGCCGAACGAAGGTATACGCCTCCCACCGTCTCTCGTATATATGCTTCTCGAAACACCTACGGTGTAGCATCCCCAAAGGGCTTATAACAGCTTGGGCCAATCTACCGGGAGGCGTCACGGTCGACCAATAAACGCCGAAATCACTAAACCAACCTACTCCGAGCTTCGTCGTATACTCCTCTTCTTGGTTTCGCGTCCTGTGTATGTGTTTCGACAACGCCTTATGTATACCCTTCAGCCGTACATTCGGCGACAGTCTTCCAGCTCGCACAACCATATCTGGGACACTCCACTTTGCCGGCTGTTGAGGCGTCTCATCCACACACCCGCCTCGACTCGCTTCGCGTGCTACCCCACGCATTTAATTAAGTCGAGAGTGCCCTCGCGGTGAAACACGGACCGATGATGCGATTTCGAAACGCGTTTGGTTTCGGAAAGGCGGGACTGCGCGTTCGAGTTGATTCGGTCCCACTGGTTATCCCGGACCAACGGTCATTGAAAGATCTTCTGTTCGCCTTCGTATGTTCCATTGGAGCCATATATCTAAAGCTTTAACGCACGCCTTGATATTCGTAGGTTCCGATTATGCCAAGTTTGGTATGGCATGAGCGCTGACAATTATGATCCCTCCAAGCAGATGAGCTATAATGATTTTCAGGCATGTGGAAAGTAATTTGTCCAGTTTTCATATTCTGAGGTACTGAATTTGTCAAGTCCTCTGTGACATAAGCTCTGACTATTGAAATAAATCCAAGCGGATATGACACTTTCAAGTTCTTGTGGAGTGTGTATGAGATTCGGAAATGTCAGGAATTATGTCTAATGCAATTTTGATTGATCCTAGTGTCGCTGGCCAGAGTCTCTGTTCATCATGATTCTTTCATGGTGAATGCTTTCATTCCTCCATGTTCTCCCAAAGAATAGGTTCGAAGTCCTACCAGAGCATGCCCTGAGGCTATTCCGACCCTTCTTGAGATGCAGACTTCGATCGTTTGAAGTCTTCCTAGGGCATCGGTTTGCAACGGGTTATGCACTTTTGACTAATCCATACATGTTCTAGCCGAACCTCAACACCTCTTGGCGGCACTTTGGGGATGATGTTTCCCTAAACATTCACGTACTGTTACGTGGCTAATCCTAGTAGGAGTCCGTCTTGAGTCGATCCCTGGTTCTATGAAGGAGGGATACTCGTGACGTGGCACAAAAATAATGATTACCAAGCTGTATTCGGAAATAAGTATGAACAGCGGTCTAGCGTAGCTCAGTGGTCGAAGCACTCTACCGGCAATCAAGAGATCCCGGGTCTGAATTCGGGTCTAGCTCATGTTGCGCTTTTTTCCGAATATGTCTTGTGTACACGAAAATTCACTTTTCCCTGATACCTTTGCTGCTTGAAAGTCTGTCGTCTCTGCAAGTCTGATATGCTGGAACGGACTCGACCCGTTCCAGCATATCAGACTAATTCGGAATCACTCCGGGTGACGCGCGGCCCCAGCGATTCTCCACTGCCATCCATCGAATCTCTTCGAGTAATGACGAGTGCCATTGACCTCTTCGTCTTCGAATTTCCCGCGCAACCGCTCTCCAACTTGGACAGAATTGAACAAACTTTTCTCATGTACAAGCATGAGAAACGTATTCACTCTTGTTTTTCTTCGGGATCACCTTCGCTGTTCCCCGCGTACTCGTAGTCTCGGATGAGGGCGAACTCCTTATTGCCATCGATAACAATATCACTCCGGGATCTTTACGGCGTAAGCTCGGCCCGAAATACTCGCACATTGCTTCTAGCGCTGATCCTGACGAATCGTCGCAAAACAAGACTCTTTCCAGCTTCACCAGTACGAAGGAAAGAAAAAAACGATGGAGAACGTTGCTATCCTTCGGAACGGCAAAACTGACGGGCAAAAGTTTTGCGCGCAATGCCGATACAGAAGTTGAGAAGATACGAGATGGAGTTGGTAGGATCATCCTAACGGTATACACTATCGCCATGAGCAAATAAAGCGTTTTTGGTGTAATGCCGTGGGAAAAACTTTTTCATCGGTTGATCGCGACAGAGGGTGAATATCGTGTGGAATGTGAGTGTTTATTTCCAACCCCTTTTTACCCTCTCTCTCTCTTTCTGCTCATGAAATGACTACGATGATGTTGATAGGGTGGAAGGATTTCTGCTACCGAACTTCTGTCGTTTCGTGCTCAGTGAAGGATGGGCAGATTCATTCCCAAAGTGAACATGTCCTTCAGCTCGTTAAAAATGGCGAGAGTCAAGAGTGAGGGATAATCTCTTACCCTCAAATTTATTCGAGCAACCCCTAATTAATGACGTGCACCCGAAAAAACGATACTTCAAGGCCTTTCTCTCTCACGTTCCGGAAGGCATACCTACAAATTATATATTTACCACCACGTTCTTCAAAGGATAACTCTTATGGCAATATCTCTGTCTCACGTTGACTCAGCGACGTTTGGGTTAAAACCGTCCCGGTTTTCGGTGCGTTAACGCGCATCGTCGGACGATGTTTGTTCCCGTGGTATGCTTTCAGAGCTTTCGGAAGGCCCTGTGCGGGGTGGCAACCGGGCAGTGTCGGCAAGGTCGGTTCACATGGCGAGTGTAACTGCTACACGGATTTCGGTAACCCACCGCCCCTTCAAGTAAGCTTCCGTGAAACGCGAGCGAACGTAGATGCCTCCGGGCGAAAACCAGCGTTTGCCTTGTTTAACTAGCCTTTTAATTAGAAACGCTGAAAAATTTAGCGCACGAAATACATCCAGAGCGCCTTCTCAAAATTGTGTGGCCCAGGCGAGTGGAACGAAACCCCGGTCTCCTTTTGTGTTGCCCCATTGTATCCCAACGGGTCTCGCAAACTGAAATTTACCGCGCGGGCCGAAGTCGCTCGGTGCGCGGTCGACTCACAACCCGTGCAATGCAACTCCCTTGCCGACGCGTGACTACGCTGCGAACCACCTTGAACCTCTCTTGGAGCGCAGTGCACCACGTCAAACATGTCGCGATCAAGCGAAGTTTCAGCGTTTAATTGTGCATTGACGGCGCGTTTCGATACAAGAGATGTATCGAAATAATTATCGGGTGATGGGTTCTTGTTTGGCTTCAAAACAACCTAGCCTATTTTTCGATTACGTTAATTTTCCCATCACAGCAATAATTCGTTAGAGTTAAAGCAGTCCGAACAGGTCATTCGGGCCCACGTGAGATTGAAAAAAAAAACCAAGCATATTCAAGATGCTGAAAATATTGATTTTGCAGCATAATAATTCCGGAATGTTATCAACAAATAGCTAAAAAAAAATCCACCGTAAATTCCCGTAACTCAACTTTTTTCCTTGCTGGAATTTATTCGTTTCTTTTTCTGAATACATACGATT
>JABFVB010185125.1:0-13360 GCA_018812205.1 Adelognathus sp. PSUC_FEM 10030001 | reverse complement strand
TATTTTTTTCCTGCGTTTTTTTCCCCATCCTCATTATTATTATTTCTTCTGTTTTTCTACGAAAGAATCCACATCGGCGCTTAACGCCGTAAGAGCTGTTTTCCATTCCATCCCTCACCAGGTAAACTCTCACAGTGTGTACGTGCGAATCATTTAGCTCTCATAAGAGGGATCAAGCTGAAATTTGTGGCACATATTGAGAGATCGATACCCCGTGCTCAGTCCAATTTTTGGTGAAATCTATGCAGTTCTTTTGTTTTTGAATGATTTTAAATTTTTTCGGAAATGTATGTTGTAACGCGACGGTGCCTCCGACGCACTCACACCGTACGCACGGTCAGCGCTACACGACAGCGGCACGCGTGACGCTCTACCATAGCAATGCCGTCGGCATGGTAACGCGGCTGCCGCGCGACTCAAGCGAATTACGGCACTAGTAGCGCCATCCGTCGCTGCGACCGCGCAACCGACATACAGGCTATACGACGCTGTGCCCCCTCAAATCATCGGCTCAGCTACAACACGTGTTAGGAGCGGGGAAAGGGGGACGAAATAAAATCCGAATTAAAGAATTCATATCTCGTCAACCGTTCATCAGAAAAATATGTTAAATATGTCATCAGGCAGGGAAAAATTTTCTTGATCAAATGATATCGACCAACAACAATTTCCCGACACATTGGGTGCATGTCTAACAAACAAACATCTCAACAGACATTGTGTCATATAAATTCGACATCTGATCAATTAAACAATTTTTTGATCGAGTCATGCTGAAACAACGAATGCAAAGACAACTCGGGGAACAGATTCAAAACTTTGTTGTTGATTGATTGTTTAATCGAACAAATAATTTTCTCATTTCACGTTGTCAGTTTACAACCAGAGTTGAGTGAAATAAATCTCATCGAGTGTCGAACGGTGTTGCTACTGACTCATTGGGCATATTCATTCCACCTTTTGCATCAAATTGTTGCTACTAGCAACAATTTATACTTAGTGCTTTGACCACCACTGACGAACTCGAAGATGAGAGTCACTGGGATTGCACCCTTGAGCTCACCTCTGGTAGTTTGAAATACCACCGCGACGAAAGACGTCTCTCGCAACGGCATTTTAACCAATCAGCGAGCGAGGTCGACTGTCGCGAGACGTGCTGAAAGTCACGTACGCACGAGCCGAGCCCGCGACTATATAAAGGCCGCACGCACTCGACTCGAGGCATTTCTTCTTATTCTCGCCACAGTGTTACACACACGTGCACGAGACAGCCCGGCGTTCCCACCGCCGCGAATATTGGGAATTTTTAATTTATTTTTGTAACATCACGATTGTTCAAACGATTAATTGTAGGGAACCTCAACAATACTGTGCTCTTCCACTATTGCAGTAGAGAGTACAGTCCCTTGTTGTGGAACCGTGAGCGCCGATTAGCGGTCCTTCTCTCGGATCGACTACTGTGCAGCGTGATGACGATTTGCCAAAGTCGTTGGATTTTACGCCAGCGCTGTACAGTCTTGATCCGCCGCATTAGTGAGCTCAAACCGGGAGGAGAACGAGTAAATTCTATCCGTGACTCGAAATAAATAATTTAACACCTAAATTGATCAAATCGGTTCGCGATAAATCGGGACAATAAACTACACGTAAAAACCCGATTCATCGGTAGAGAATCTCGTGAAAAATTTACGTTCCTAATAATCGTGGAACTGAGGCGTCGCTGTGCCGCGCGCCGAGAGACGAAATTTTTCTAGTTACAACTTGAGTGTTGAGCTCCTCACAGTGGACACCTCGTTCACTGTGTGAATATTTAACTTCACCATTCGAGTCAACAAAGTCGATTTCCAACAAATCGTTTAACTGATCGTTAGATCAGTATAATTCTCGTTAACTTTAATTTAAAGAAATCACTCAACTGATTATGGTATCAGTTTAACTTTCCTTGTTGATAACTAAATTAACGGCTTAGTACCACACAGTGAGCACCTCGCTCGCTGGGTGATTATGTAATTTAACAATTCAAATCAATAAATTCAATTTACAAATATCCTTCGACTGGTTGTGGCATCAGTTCAATTTTCATAAACAACAACTTTCAGTCGAGCAAATCGTACTGTAAACGGGTCCTTCTGACTGGTTACAGAGCTTCTTCTCTTCTTTCAAACATCGTGTTCAACGGGTGAAGAGACGAAATCGCGGGAGTTTCTTACGACGTTGAATTTTCGAGGCATCATAATATCTCACAGCACGAAATTTGACAAAGTAATATTTCGCGAGTATCGTCGATACTGATACCGTCGGGGGTCATTCGACATAAACACGGCTTTATTTATCCTTGTGACTCACCGGGCCTCGCACTGTAGCACTGTCCGTGTACAGTGTGACGCCCGCTAACGTCGCATTGTATCCATCTTTGAGACAGTCCTTCTGACTGTACTGAACGGTGTGATGTGAGAGTGAGGTGACGGATACTACCTTCCTACTGTCCTTATTACAGGCAAATAACTAACGTAGTCTCTCCTCTCCCATCCTGACGCTTCACGTCAACGTTTCATTTGCTAGTATAGTAGAGTTCGGTGATGAGAATTGCCTCACTTCACAATAAGTGACAAGCCACACAATTCACTGAGGACTCTACTAAATAACATAAAAATTATTAATAAACAAACAACCAATAGAGTTCCACTCTTGTGGTCTCTTGATTGATTATCATTCCTCACAATTTACCCCAGGTCCGTTACTGAACTCTTATATCAAAATTTAAAGATAGTATTGAGTCCATCCAAACACACTTGCCGGACCGTGACGACGATTTACTCTCGGCGATATCGCGATTATAGTAAAAAGCCGTCTTTCTTTGTCCGGCTACTATCTCAACTTTTTGGCCTCGAGGATTCAAGGCGTTTAAGCACGACTTTCGACCCTCGACGAGAGCCAAACGTTACAACTGGCGCCCGAACAGGGACCTGAGGGTTTCAAAAAATTATAAACAATGATAATCGGTCAACAATAATTTTTTTTGAACAACAAAAAAAAACTCTTTTTGCAAATTACTAATACTTCGTCACTCTGACGAGTTATTTGAAACATATCTCAGGTCTAAACAATTAAGTTATTGAACTTAACCCGAACTTAACCTTATTCTTCTTTACTTTAATCAAGTTCTCTTGAATACTCGGAAATCAAAGCACTCGATTTGATTGGGGATCTGTTGTTGGTCAAGCGGCTTCGCTTCACATAAAAACAATTCAATTTACTCAATTAAAAAAAAAACACAATAAAAATCCAGTGATTAGATAATACTGTATGATTCCACGAGATATCAAGAACACATCGAGAAAGTTAAAAACAAACAGAAGATCGAATATTAATCGAAAAAATTATAAACGGCAACTTGCGGAAAAGAAACGTGCTGCGAAAAACAACATGGAAGGTAACAGCAACACGGAGGGAGACGCGAGTCGTGAGAATCGAGTGGCAAAGCCAACGCAAGCTTTTCCTACCGCGACTACATCAGCCGCGACCATAACTACGACATCGCTGGTCACGCCAATGACCGTAACGGGAACGATACCTAAATCGCGTGACGTCGGAGCAAAGGGTGAATCTTCTCCGAGAAACACTCCTGATGAAGTCGAAGAACGTTTGCTGCACGCGTATCAAAAACAGCAACGCGTGAGAGAACAGATTCAACGTTTCGAAAATAATCTTCTTAACAGCACGCATCTGGAGCAGGACAGTGAAGCACTGAGCGAACCACCCGATGAGGAGATGCATCAACTAAACATGCATTCGATGATGGAAATTCTGTTGCAAATCAGACAGCAGCAGAAACTAGACCGCGAGGCATCCCTGAAGCAATATCGCCTGCTGAACGCGAGCGTATCGAAAAGATTTCAAGACATGTATCAACACATGACGGGGTCCTTCAACAACATCTATGATGAACTCCGGGAAACAGGAAACCCGGGATCAACAAATATATCGAAAATGATGATAAACTCGGAGAAACTTTCGACACAGGGTCAGCTCAAGCCTCAAGGAATGCATGCTCGTGCACTCAATCTGGAAGACTACAGTCTGGCGGACGACAACAACTGGCAGGCTGGAAAACCAGAAATCGTGGCTTCTACTGAGACTCATCCTCGTGTTCGTGATCCAGCCTACACTCTACAAAAAGTCTCGAACATGAGCAGATTACGTCCTCACGACAATGCTGCGGGAAGGATTCATACCGACAATCAAAATACGGGAGATTCGACAGCCACGCGAGACTACCAACAAGTACAGCAGTCGGAGAGAGCAATGCATGGTCCGAGTAACACCTCTGCTTCGTGCAGCACGATGAAAATCGAACCACCGATTTTTTCCGGAAAGACAGCAGAACAACCAATTCAATTCCTGTCTCAGCTTCGAATTTTCCGCGATGTCTATGTGCCTCGCTACCACTTCAAGCTGGTCATATCTCAGTGCATGGATGGTATCGCCAAAAGTTGGTGGTACATATCAAGAGACTCCATTGCTGATTGGGGAGACTTTGAGCAACAATTCAGGAGGCGATTTTGGAGCGAGGAGATCCAGAATAACATTAAGATGAAGCTGGACTATGATTACTACGACGACAACAAGAAGCAAACTCGTCTCGGCTACGCGCTAAAAATAATCGGACTTGCACGAGATATCACTCCGGCACTATCCGATTCCGAGATAATCAACAAGATCAAACGACACTTTGGCGACGATGTACGAGCAACTATGAGAGTCCTCGGCATCGACACTATTCCACGTCTCCTGGATTTATTATCTTCCTATGACGAGGAGGGACCGGGGAATCGTGAGAGAGCTAGACCTCAGCTGCGGGAAAAATATCAAGCACCGTCTACTCAAAACGACAAACGTAAAACACACGACTCAAACAAAAACGAAACGTCTCATAGAACCGACCACAAGGCAAATGAGGGCAAGAAACATTTCGACAAATCTCGTGACAAGATGAAGATACAAGCTCTCGAAGTCGAGGAAGAACAGTCGTTAGAAGTACAGGACGACGAGTCGGGAAACGAGGAGTCGTCACCTCCGGTACCGTCGCAATAAGCGAGGTGACATTGGGTTATGGACAAGATACGCGACAGCAATTACTCGAGGAGCGAGATAGGACGATCACGAGACGTGCAAAATGCCCAACTCTGCTCATCAAAATACACGACGTACCCGTTAGAGCACTAATCGATACCGGCAGCGAGATTAGTGCAGTGTCTGAACAATTCTTCACGATAAATGAGGACACGTTCAAGCAATGCCCCACGCTGCCATTGACAGGTGTCACGGTTCGTGGCGCGACATCGGGAAGAACGGTCAAAGTCACTAAACAAATCTTTGCTGACATAAAAGTTGATAACAAATCGGAAAACAACACATTGATTATTGTACCTCATTTATCACAAGACTGCATAATTGGAATTGATTTTTTGACGAAGATAAAAACAATAATTGATCTCGACGAATATAAAATCTATTTCGAAACATCTGATGAACCAAGTGTGAAACAGGTCATACACCTAGACGATACTATAGAAAATAAAAACGCCACGAACTCTGCATATCTTCAAGAAATTACTCGGGAAGATTATGAGAAGTACGGGGTGACTAACGACGAAATTCAAGAAAAAGTCAAGGGAACCCAAGGTCTGAGTAAGGACCAGGCCGCCGTTTTTCTCACACTAATCTCAAAGCATCGGGATGTGTTTCTCAAGCGTCCTGGATGGCTCAACTCTTATGCTCATGTACTAAAGGTTAAAGAGCATGTGCCTTTCAAGGCCATGAATTATCCTGTGCCCCTCGCGTATCGCGAGAAGGTTGACCAAGAGATCCTCACTTTACTGGAGCAAGGGGTCATTCAGAAGTCGAAGAGCGCATATAACAGTACGTTGGTCATAGCCGAAAAGAAGGATGGGGGAGTCAGAATCTGTCTCGATGCTCGACGAATCAATCTAATTCTCGAGCCTGACAACGAAAGAATGCAAACCGCCGAAGAGCTATTTCAAGAATGCAAAAGTATGAGATTTATTACCACTTTCGACTTGAGAGCAAGCTTCTGGCAGGTTCCATTATCACCAAACTCGAGGAAATACACAGCATTCATGCATCGAGGACGGTGTTACGAGTTTCGTGTAACACCGTTCGGACTAAGTACTAGCACCGCGAGTCTCGTGCGGGGACTTGAACCAGTATTGAGAGGATTGGGAAATGTAATAAACTTCGTGGACGATCTGCTCTGCATGTCAGAAACATTCGAGGAACATATCGCCAATCTCGACGAACTACTCAGCAGGTTCCACGAGCATGGATTAACACTGAATCTGCAAAAATCACAATTTTTCCGTGAACAAACACGCTTTCTGGGACACATACTCACCCGCGAGGGGATCTGTCCTGATCCGGAAAAAATTAAATCTATCGAGAACTTTCCTACGCCTCGCAATCTGAAACAATTACGTGGCTTCCTTGGGCTAATCAACTACTATAGTAAATTCACACGAGAACACGGCAAAGCAACGGTACCACTACTACATCTGCTGCAAAAGACAACGAAGTGGAAGTGGGGCCCCGAGGAGGAGCAAGCATTTAAAGTAGCGAAATCTAAATTCTGCTCGAGCGTGATTCTTCACTATCCCTTCAGAGACAAACCATACTACGTGCAAACGGATGCAAGTGACTTTGCTCTGGGCGCCGTATTATATCAAAAGGACAACAATGAAGATCACCGTGTGCTGTACTTCGCGAGTCGCACTCTCCATGGTGCAGAGAAACGGTACACGACAACGGAAAAGGAGCTGTTGGCCATTGTTTGGGCATTGGAAAAATTCCGCACGTACCTTCTCGGTGCGGAAGTAAAAATCGTCACAGACCATGCCGCATTAACTTTTCTGCGTGAATGCCGCCTGGCACATGCAAGAATCACTCGATGGTCCTTGGCTATACAAGATTATAACGCCACCATCGAACACTGCGAGGGGAAGAAAAACACTGTAGCAGACTTGCTCAGTCGACCCGAGCGAGAACTCACGGCAGAAGAAATCGTCATAGCCGAATTGGCACGAGAAGCTTCCGATGACTTCAATAGGACTCTCTCTGATCTCTCAAAGCATCAAAATGACGACAAAGATTGCTCAGCAATCAAGGAATCTTTGAAGAATGGTGACGACGTTAAGGATTATGTATTACAAAACGATACACTATATCATATAAAAAAAGGACGCAAGAGAGTCGTACTACCAACATCTCACGCACATAAATTCATCACGGAGTGTCATGAACTTTATGGACATATCGGCACGAGGAAGTGTTATCTAATTCTGCGCGATGATTTCTATCTTCTGCATTTCCACCGGACCATTCGAAAAATACTGCGAACATGTGATTCTTGCCAACGCAACAAGATTTATACACAAGGATCTTTCGCTGAGATGCAAACAATCCTGCCCGAGAAGCCGGGAGACCTAGCATCCCTCGATTACTACGGCCCGCTGCCCTCGTCAAAGTACGGCAGCAAGTACATACTAGCAGTCATTGACGTATTCTCAAAATACACAAAGTTATATGGACTTAAAACAGCTACGGCCGACACCACCTGGCGCTGTCTGACTACAGACTATTTCCCAAAATACGGTAAACCACGCGCCATCTTGTCTGACCAAGGCACACAATTTACTGGGAAAAAGTGGGCACAATATCTTGAGGAGAACGGCATCAAAAAAATTGTTACATCCATTCGCCACCCACAAGCGAATCCGGTAGAACGAACAAATCGAGAATTGTCAAGATTTTTCCGAACGTTCATGGCAGGCACTTCACATGAGGGGTGGTACAAGTGGCTAACAATAATAGAGACTTGCATTAATGAGACACACCATGAATCCACTGGACAAATGCCGATCGTGTTACACCTAAATGAATATCCAAAGCGGCCATGGCAACTCAAACTCGGAATAGTGAACTCTGAGGAGGAGTGCCACGAAAATCTGGTCATACTAGCTCGCGATAACATAAAAAAAAATCGTGGCAGGCAAGCAAAAAAATTTAATGAAAGCCACAAACTCACGGAATACCAGGAAGATACGAAGGTACTAGCTAAAGCCCTCAACGTCTCGAATCCAACTCTGAAGAAAATAGCCAAATTCTTAGCACTGTACGAGGGACCCTATCGCATAAAAACAAAAATAGGGAAAACCACATACCTACTGGTACACCCAAAGGGCACTAAAGAACGAGGTACTTTTCATGGAAGTGATCTACGCCCCTATGTAGAGCCCTTCGACACTACGAAGAAAACTCAGCAAACAACATAGCAAAAAAAAAATGAAAATAAAAACAACAACTTCTCTTATACATGAATTACCGTAGTGAAGCACCATCTTTAGTCATCTCGCTACCATTAAATATCACTATAATGTCGCTAGACCCCTCGGGCCGTCACATCCGGTTGACCACTAAACGCATGGCCGATAATCATTTCGAAATCTACTTGCGAACAGTCAAGATGGCAAATCACGACAAGAGTACCCAAGCCGACGATTTGTGTACCACTAAGTACTCACCGGGAGATAAAACCTTAAATCCGGGAATTTACGCGACTATTTTCGAGTACGACTCATCGCGACCCTCGAGGAAACATCTACGCAATCGTCAAACACAAACGAGCAGCAATTATCTCGCCCTTCTTCGTCTCGACGCAGCCTCACGAGAAATTGTCACCCAGTTTGCCGAAAAAATTGAAGTAACGATTGACGAGGGTATCTCGATCGACAACGACAAGGCATCGGTGCAAGAGCGCGAGGGATCGTCAGGAATCAAACTTCCTTTTCTCGAACTCCAACCGCCCGTGATTGTAAAAAATACTGCACCGCCCATCACACGTCGAGGTCCAGTCTGCATGCGTACGGAAAAAGGATACTCAATCCAATTTCCCAATGGAGAAGGGGAAGAGAAACCGGTAGCACGACATGTCGATGATCCAATCGTCGAAGCAGCGTTGTGTCGCCGTTACTCGCGCACTCCAATACACGCAGGACGACAAAAAGATTCATGCAACGACGATAAGGACGTCGCGACACCATCCACGTCCGGCATGTCGAGCCACGGCCATCTTGAAGGGACTCCGAACAAGCATAACCTCAAGAGGCGCCACGAGGACTCGTCCGACGATGGATTTTCGGAGGAAGATCGTTGAATAATACACATTTTTCTACACAAAAAAAAAAAGGAAAAAAAAACACACAACGAAGATAATAAAGAAAAAAAAACACACAGAAATAAAAAACAAAAGTCTTTATTTTTTTTTCTTCTCGCACTTTCATCCTGTGCATCTTAACGACACACACAACAACCGGAAAAAGAGCACTGCACTGAAAATCTCCAAATTACGAAGCAAACTTCAACGCTGGTAGACACGTCGAAGGTTTACGTAGTAAGGAGGGACCATGTAACGCGACGGTGCCTCCGACGCACTCACGCCGTACGCACGGTCAGCGCTACACGACAGCGGCACGCGTGACGCACTACCACGGCAATGCCGTCGGCATGGTAACGCGGCTGCCGCGCGACTCCAGCCAATTACGAGACGAGTAGCGCCATCCGTCGCCGCGACCGCGCAACCGACATCCAAGCTATACGACGCTGTGTCCCCTCAACTCATCGGCACAGCTACAACACGTGTTAGGAGCGGGGAAAGGGGGACGAAATAAAACCTAAATTAAAGAATTCATATCTCGTCAACCGTTCGTCGGAAAAATATGCTAGATGCGTCATCGGACAGGGAAAATTTTTCTTGATCAAATGATATCGACCGGCAACAGTTTCCCGACACATTGAGTGCGTGATTAACAAATAAACATCTCAACAGACATTGTGTCATACAAATTCGACATCTGATCAATTAAACAATTTTTTGATCGACTCATGCTGAGATAACGAATGCAAAGACAACTCAGGGAACAGATTCGAAATTTTGTTGTTGATTGATTGTTTATTCAAACAATCAGTTCTCTCATTTCACGTTGTCAATTTACAACCAGAATTGAGTGAAGTAAAATCTCGTCGAGTGTCGAACGGTGTTGCTGCTGACTCATTGGACATATTCATTCCACCTTTTGCATTAAATTGTTGCTACTAGCAACAATTTATACTTAATGCTTTGACCACCACTGACGAACTCGGAGATGAGAATCACTGGGATTACACCCTTGAGCTCACCTCTGCTAGTTCGAAATACCACCGCGACGAAAGACGTCTCTCGCAACGGCATTTTAGCCAATCAGCGAGCGAGGTCGACTGTCGCGAGACGTGCCGAAAGTCACGTACGCATGAGCCGAGCCCGCGACTATATAAAGGCCGCACGCACTCGACTCGAGGCATTTCTTCTTATTCTCGCCACAGTGTTATACACACGTGCACGAGACAGCCCGGCGTTCCCACTGCCGCGAATATTGGGAATTTTTAATTCATTCTTTTAACATCACGATTATTCAAACGATTAATTGTAGGGAACCTCAACAATACTGTGCTCTTCCACTATTGCAGTAAAGAGTACAGTCACTTGTTGTGGAACCGTGAGCACCGATTAGCGGTCCTTCTCTCGGATCGACTACTGTGCAGCGTAACGACGATTTGCCAAAGTCGTTGGGTTTTACGCCAGCGCTGTACGGTCTTGATCCGCCCCTTTAGTTAGCTCAAACCGGGAGGAGAACGAGTAAATTCTATCCGTGACTCGAGATAAATAATTTAACACCTAAATTGATCAAATCGGTTCGCGATAAATCGGGACAACTTTGTTATCCATCCAGTTCTTTGACTGGACGACAGCTCGAAACTCCCGAAGGTAGAATCTCTCGCCCGTGAGGGTAAACGCGCGCCATGGTGGCAGAACTCTATCATCGGTCCAGCCCTTTTGAACACCACCGATCCGGGAAGGAGCACGGTCAAATCCTTTGACTGCCACCTCGTCCAGTTAGTGGCGGGGACCTTCGGCCACGCGACAGGTTACCTCGTTTTGTCACGAAGGGACAACTCCCGACTTGACAAAGATCGAGCCCCCACGCGCTCACACGGGGAACCTCGGGAAGGCGGTCCCCTTAACCCGGCGTGGGTTACAGTCCAGCTCTACCCAATACTCGCACTCCTAGGAGGTACGAAGTACCTTCAAGTCATGGTCAGGTCGCCCTAGCGTACTAGGGACTAAACCTCCATGGTGCCCCTTCATAATCAGCACAGCACACCAGCTCACAGGAACCGGGCTCGCCGTGCCGGACGAATGGATCGGAGCGCTTCTCCTAGCAGGGCTACCGGACGAATACCGCCTCATGGTAATGGGACTCGAGAGCTCGGGAACAGCCATCACGCCCGACTCCATCAAAACCAAACTCTTGCAGGAAATAAAACACAAAGGCGGAGGACAGTCGACACAAGAGAAGGCATTTTACTCCAAAAACAAAAAGAAGAAGAAGAGAACCATCAAATGTTTTGTATGCGACGGCGAAGGTCACTACGCAAACAAGTGCCCAGAGAAACTGCCTAAAGGAGACGGCAAACATGCCACCGGTGGAAACTCAACTGATGAGCGACGACGTGAGAAGAAGGACAGAACATACCTCGCCTTTTTGACGACGGAGAGTAACTTATCGGCCGAGTGGTACGTGGATTCCCTGTGCCTCGTCCTATATCACTTCGAAAGAAAAGCTTCTTCACAAATCAAAACCATTTAAGGGTAAGAGTATAACCACAGCGAGCCGCCATGGAATGCGTGCGACAAAAATCGGTGATGCTAAAATCATCGCCGTGACGGACGACGGTGTTAATACAATCATTGCGGAAGATGTATTACAAGTACCAGAGAGCGCCGCAAATTTGTTGTCAGTCAGCAAGATGGTTTCAAAAGGGCTGTCAGTGCATTTCACTCCCGAAGAGAGCATAATCGAGGACAGCACGGGTAGATGTTCGGCAAAAATGGTCGAAGAGGACGGCATCTACAAACTCAAGACGTTGACAGAAAAAGCATATTCATTAAAAAAAAAAAAATACGTCGTGACGATCGAAAGTAAACCAAAACCGATAAATTTCCTTTTCCTCTTCAATTCTCTCCGTGAATGAAAATGTCCGGTCTCAACTTACAAACAAGTAACCAACTCATGCAACACAAAACACACACAGTCACCCACCGCAAATTCCGGCCTCGTCGTGATTGTTATACAATAATCTTGAAAAAAAAAAAAAACACATTTCCGTGGCCATATCTAATCCTCAATGCGTTGGATACATAGATATGATGTCAATGGTGACGTGAAAATTCGATAAAAAAAAAATAATACTATGCGATAATTTTACGCAACGAATGATGACACGAAACTGCCGATAAGCAACGACGCGTCGAATGCGCAGAGTGCGCGACGCTCGGTTATTGTCACTTGAATTCTTCATCTGTGTACATGTGAGCGTCATTGCGTCTCCGCGAAATATTCAATCTCACGATGATTCGTCGCGTCGGTACGAGGAAGAAAAAAAAACGCATACAGCGGTCTCGCAGACGGTTCAACACGTACGTGCGGGAACGTGCATCGCGTAGCGCGAAACGAGAGGGCGGTCGGCGGGTGAGACGGAGAGAATCGCGCGCCAGCTCGCCATGGTTTTTGCATGTGTGGATATATCGCGATGGGTGCAACGCGGCTGTTGCCATGGCGACAGACGCCCGGCATCGGGCAACCGGGTGGGGGCAACGGCCCAACCGTCCAGGGTCGTAACTACTCGTCAACCCTGGGGCGTAACACCGACAACCCTTCGTTTCTTTCGCTCTCTCTCTCGTCTCTCACTCCACCCACCGAGGCAACATCTTCCTCACTCTCTCTGCAATTAATCGGATCGCTCCCATCTCTGTAGTTGTCGTATAACGACGTAACATCGAGCCACGAAGACATTGATCGGAAAACTCGAGATGTCGAGGCTCGGAAAGGCTCATCGCTCGAGCAAAACAATCGTTCATCGATGACAAATTTTTTTCTAATATTTTTAGAAAAATGCGAAAAATGCACTCTAAAAGGTACAACTTTCTGGGCTAAATCGGAGATTCCAAAAAAATTGGTTATGACCAATTATTTCGAGGTTTCTATACTCTATTCCGCTGAACATGAATTCGATAGCCGTTTTTGCCTCCAGTCAAGCGGAACATTAATAATCGCCATGAACAACTTTTTTTCATGGTCATAAACAATGTTCTTTCCGTTGAGTGCAGATTTCACCATGAAATGTCGAATTGAGAGCGAAATAATCGGGATACACGGGATCAGCGGAAGAAAATACATTGGATAGAGTC
>JABFVB010184015.1:0-13379 GCA_018812205.1 Adelognathus sp. PSUC_FEM 10030001 | reverse complement strand
TTGCTGGCAATATATTTGACTGTCACTCGTTTATCGCATTGAAATCTCTACTTAGTTCGTCCTCAACGAAGCACAATACGAAAAAAAAAAATTGTCATTTATCATTACAATTTCCGATCCTCTGCATAGACCAATGCGACGAGTTTCTTTTTGATGACATTGGATGAAGAATCGTGTTGAGTACTACGGAATTGTTGGACTGAAGAAAAAAATTTATGAATCGAGAACAGGCCGACACATATGTCGTTGTTTAAACCTTATTCGCAGTTGTTGGAATGCCACATGACATGGAAACAGGAACGCAAAAATCTCCAAGGGGATATGTTTTTGTGTCAGTCTGATATGGGATTGCAATTAACAGAACCGAATTGGAACAACGATATTATCGGACGCATGTGAGCAGAGCTTCGTGATTAGTTAAAAAAAGTGAAATATTTAAGAGTGCGAGAGACGGCGAGAAGTGAGAAAGAGACTGGGGATATATTTTACTACACCTTCAAATAAATTGTAATTTAATATTACTTGTCCCTATCTCCGTACATAATGCATAGACCAATATGAAGGTATTGGTTTTGACGGCATTGCTGACAATCTTCCTTTCGCTCGACAGTTATACCGTTACGTGAACTCGACCGGACAACATCAGTGTCAGTATAGATATATTTTTATGCATATATATATATCGCCAAGAACAAGAGCCTTCATCCTCCTCCCCCTCCGCGATGTTAATATTCTCATTTTCGCGCCTTTTTTCGTCGTACTCGACTTTTATTTTTTGAGCCTCCAAAATACAGAAAAAATAAATTCGACTCGATGCAAATCAGAGTTATGCTTTTGAGAAATTACAAATGATTGCCATCGAAGGAGGAGAGTGGGATAGATCAATTTCAGCCTAAAATGAGAATAGGAGAGATAGGGTTTTAGCACGAAAATTTCGTAAAAAAGAATTTTTATAAAAACAAAGCTTCGTCTATGAGGAAGCCAAAATGGAAAGTACTTATGTTTCTCGAGACGTTTCTGATAGGCGAGTCCTTCGCGGGGAGCGAGAGCGGCGCCAAGTTCGAAGGACTCGCGGGCGCGTCGTCGTCGTCTTCGTTGTGGATATGGGCGCGGACGCAGTGGCGGCGATAACTAGGATCGTATCGACCTCGGTGGCATTAACCTTGGCGATCCACCGCTGTGCGAGTGAGTCGGGCTGAACTCGCGTTAGCAGGTAAATACGCCTTTGGACATAGACACGAAGAAAGAGCGAGATGAGTTGGCCGACGACGAGTGTACACGGAGAATGGCGAAGTGAGGAAGGGAGACAGAGGGACAGGGAAAGATTCGCGGCGATAGTAGTACAGCGACGAGAGCGCGAGAGAGTTATCCGCAGTAACACCGTTAGGTATGGGATGCTGTGCACGGTACGCTATGGTAGGTTACGGAATATACTCCACTGTATATTCCACTCGTCGGGGAGTACATTGCTGAAACTTGTAAATTACAAATACCAAAAACGCACAACGGTTTCCATACCACACGGACGTTCTCATGAATATCGGTAATTTTTCGTTCACAACCTCGCGATAGGATCTCCGGATGACATTTCTAGTCTAATGGGATTTTTCATGATGTATTTTTTTGTCTCCATCGATTAACACTGAGAAAATGATCGGTTCGTTGCGTTCGAACGATTTTTTTTTGTTAATGCGAAAAAAATGTCTTTCCCGAAAACATTTCGACCGCTCAACGTGAATAACTGTTGAACTGGGTAAATTTTAAATTTTATTCAATGACATTGACATTGACTCGCTATGAGAGAGCAAAAAATTTGAGAATGCTCGAGGTACGTCACGATAAAAGGAGCTTAGCGAGCGAGGAACAATAATGGAAAAGCGAGTAATCAACGGAACGAGGAAGCAATGTGCAAATGCAATTTGCATCCTTTTTTTTTCATTGTACTCAGTAAAAGTGACATAATTCGACATATTCATCCATTGTGAAGCTCACGCACCAGAAAGCAAAACTTGATTGAATCATAATGAGGGAAAGGCATGCGACTCGTTGCGTGATAGCCCTGTTACGTTTTGTATGTTTCAAATATCTGTGAAAAACTTTTCGTCAAATTGCTAGATAACATTCTTTGTAATTATCGGAGGGAAGAGTGGACGACAGAGATTGGGACAAGAATTTAAAAAAAACGATACGTTTGCTTGGGGAATGAAAATAGTAACAACAGCAATTATAATGATAATATCAACTGCTGCATATCAAAAGCGGATATACCATGCAACTGCAACTAAAACTGCAATAATAATTTTGAGAGAAGTTACTATGTGGTTACTGTGGTCTGAAAGTTCGAGTTTCAATAGTTTGCTATACGACAACAGTTGGACATTACGTAATTTAACGATCGTTCGCCTTCGACGTAAACTTGGCATAATAATTAATGGTGCATTAATGATTTGTCGAAATAGCATCCGTTCGAATAGTATAATCGTGAGCTCCGGTAGTCGCAGACTCTTCGCTGTTCATCGAAAGACCTGTTAGGGTGTGTGGAACCGATCGGGGGATGTGCTGTGCGGGTCGAGTAGAGCGCAAAGCCGTTCATTCCTAGCCGGGTCTCAAGTTACCAGTTCGACCATACATATTCACACAGATCGGGAGAGAGAGAGACAGAGAGAGGGAGCTGTGGATTCCACACCAGCTTCTCCTCCCTTCACTGTGCACCTATACTGCCTATAGTCATATTACCTACATACATAGTATATACAGGGGAGTGCCCGCAGGTTGTTGATCCTTTCTTCTTGCCTTCATCCTCTTCTTCCTCGATCTTCCTCGATGCAAGCTTGTGTTAACGTCCTTCTTCTTCGTTTTCTTCTCCATCGCCGATTCCTACTTACTCGTTCACCGACAACGGCGGCGGTGGTCATCTCTCGGGCCGGCAGCCAGCGAGAGTTCACCCTCTCGAAGTCTCGTTCTCTCTCACGATGTTTTCCTGCGCGAGCATCGCTTATACACCTTCGCAAGATTATTACTCACGAACGACAGGTAACGCACGCTCGGACCGTTCTCTTCGCCGTGCACTGGCTTCAACTACGTCACAACTGTTCTCCCCTGCTCTCTCGTGTCTGCATCTCCCGAGAAGAGACGAGACAAGAGACCAGTATTACCGTGAGGAATTTGTCATTTTTTTCCCTCTCTTCCGTCCATTACCGTGGACAAACGGTAATGGAAAACAGAATTCTCCATAAGCTGCGTTTGCACGAGACGGAATTTGTCGGTCAGTGAAAAAGCCCCATTGTTTCATCATTGTACATGAAATCGTAATGATCACGAGGAGAGTCAGAACAACATCATGTGTTCTTAGCAGCTTCCAAGCAAACCGTTCTTAATTCATCGAAGTTTTTCTTCCACTGTCAAAGAAAATTACATACTACAGTCCAAGCTGGTCGGCCGAACGATTTCACCTGTTTTTTTTCCCTCTCCGTCTCGTCGAGCGAGATTCCAGCACGCGTTGATTCTCACTGGCAAAAAGCTCGAAACGTCCTTTTCACTCGATGCTGTTGTCGTCGTCGCAGTTATTAGCCACGCTCGTAATGTTACTTAATTTCTGCACACATTGGTCGTGTTGTGCCGTGCGCGAGACTCCCCGGTGCGAATCGCCGAGCGCACGAGAGAAGTTACACAGCGAATTTAACGAGGTAGACAGAGAACACGGGCCGGAGAGAGGGTTATAAAACAGACTGTATATATGCAGAGGAAGATTGCAAGAAGCGTGAGACAGTGGGATGCTGCGAAATCTTCCTCTTCTTCTTCTTCTTCGTGGCTCTGCGCACCAGCGAGAAGGAGCCGCCAGATTTACGCCTGATTCGTGTGCATACACTCGCTGCAAGTGCAGCGTCAACTCGCGCACGATTGGGTGTGTTAAACACACTTGTTTAGCACGTTTCACGCGAGAACTTTATACGTGTGTGCGCACATACTCGTCTCGACCAAGCGGTCATTGAAGATAGTTTTATTCGATGATTATCGCATAGTATTTTTCTATTCACCGATTATTTATTATTCGAGTTAGTGGCTCGTCGCGACTGATGTTTTCTGTAATTACAGAATAATCAAATTCCTACGTTTTCCGATGAATCATGATCCGCGCGAGTTTGGCAATATCGCAAAGCGGACGAGAGAAAAATATATCCGATGGCGGTGCAATGGACCATTTATATGAGTGAGGCCAGAAAAGCGTCCCGCAGGACTTCATTTGCGAGTGGCGAGCAATCTTCCGTGCCGCCACCCTGCGGATACTTAATTCTTGGCTGGGAATTGCCCCTTAGCAGCATCGGGAACCAACGCGGACACGGTGACGGGTGTAATACGTTTGCAGCGGTATCGCAATTACTTTTCTCTGCGTATAACATACTATAACGTATATACAAACGGTGATGTTGCGAGAGAAAGAGAGTTGGGAGGAGCGGATTTATCGGCAATGCGAAATTATATTTTCTAGGCTCGACGATTTTTTGTTCAAAAGTGTATTGCTGAAAATGAGCAACTGGAATCCGTTGAATATGCAAGCTATAAAGCTGAGGCAGGCGAATCGAAAGATTCAAAGTACCAGATTGATGATTTCTTCATCATCATTTTTAAAAGTAATTATCCAGTTTGTAATGATGATACAACAAGGTTTGATCCATTTTACTTTCTTTTAGAGAAGCTTTTTTTTGGTTTTTTTTTTTACTTAGTTTTCGAGTCAGAATAGTCGAAATGGTATAAAACGAGAGAAGTGATTTGGCCGAAATGTCAGCATTTGTGCGTGCGTGTGCATGTTTCTTTTCTTGTTAGCACGATAGCGTTCCTAACTCTGAAGATATCGGGCTGGGGTAAAGTGTGGGAAAACTAAGGATGCGTTCGAATTTGGCGCGAATCCATCGAGGAGTTCAAAAATTATTGCATTTTTGATTTTCTGAAAAATCACACCTCACGCTCTAACTTTTTTTTGCATTTATTATAAAGGGAATGAGCTGTTTCATTATCACAATTCAAAGTTTCGAAAGCACATGAGTCTTCCCACAGTTTAATGAAGTTATAATTACAAATTATGTAGTTGTGATTGAAATTAAGCCGTTTCAAACCATTATCATTGACAATACGTGCTCTCGCGATTCGCGAAGCTTTTCGCACTCGACGTGAATTATATTCCCATCGCGCGTTAAACATTATTTTCGGCTAATGCGTTCACTCGCCATTGAGCGCAATGGATGCCATGTATCTTCGTTAATTTCTCTCCGTGTTTCGAGCCCAGCATTTGCGGTTCGGCGGAATGTTCTTTCCTCCGCGAAAATCGTTATAGCAGCAGCGAAGCACGTTGCTTACCTCAGCGAGTCTTATCGTCGGACGATCGGTAATTATCAGATGAAACGACGATCGCCCCGGAGAGGGCATCGAGAACTCGAGCGTTAATACGACTGCTGTTGACGCTGTGTGAGAGCGAGCGCGGCAGGTACGACGTGCGAATTCCCGTTATGAGCTCGACGAGACGACGCGACGATCGATGAAATCGATATCGTGCCGGACGATCGTTTAACCGGGCAGTCTGTGCACTAGCGGATCATGTACGCAGCCTCGCCGTTTCACACACTCATAGTCGTACCTCGCGTCATGGGATTTCAATTATCGACCGATAAGTTTGAGCCACTCTCGCTCGGCGCATCGCATTATGAGCCATCGAATCACCACTCACATTTTCAGTCGACACTTTGTAGGTTCGTCTCGATGGGAAGACGGCGAAATTGCACGGACGATGTTATCATCGATTTATAGGAGTACACTGAGAGGAGGATCCGGTAGAAATTGTCAGATATCTGGTGATTTCTACTAGATGATCTCACTCTCCGTGTAGTGGAGTAAGGAGCACCTGGCGATATTATTGCACATTGCTAATAGGAATGAGAGTCGGTCAGGCGCCGTCGATCACTCATTGCTAATTTTTTGGCGAAAAAAAAACGATACGAGAGCGGTGGCGTACCGGTGGATGATAAAAAAAGATTTTACAAGGTCAGGATGCGACTACGAGGCGTGGGTCCCCGCGGAATCCCGCACGAGGATCGATAAGAGGTTCGCCCAGTGACCTCGTGAGATGGTGGAAAATCCACCACTCCGCCTCTCGGCGACTGTATACGACGTTCGTCTCCTACGCGTGAGTCGCCGGTTCGGGCGGCGCTGCTTTGCGATTGCGCTAAAAGTATTCGAGAGAGTACATGTGTGTGAAGTAAGCAGATCACTTCCCAGCAGATCAAAAATGAAACGGAGTTCCCTTCGCATGCAGTCGAGTTCTACAGTTCCTAATAGTTTTTAACAATAGTTCTGTCGATTTACCGCCCGTATGCGCGATTTCAGAAATGATCTGCTAACTTCCGCGAAGTTAGCAGAGCATATTTTTTCAAACTATCTTATTTTGTAGATTTCAGCAAGCCTAAGAGTTCTATATATAAAACAACAATAGTTCTGTAAGAATAATGAACGATTAATATTAATTATTGATTATTGATGCATTTATTACATACGAGCGCACGCAGGATCCTTATGCATAAGTTATTGTGTTACATACTGTATTGTACCGCAGTTCATATTCTCGTGTATGATAATTCCGGCAATCTAATGAATACTCTGCAGAGTTCTGGCCTGAAGACTCTTTGAAATAATTATTACGAATTTTGATCAGAATATCATTAGGAAAAACATGATATGCTGGTACTTCTGAGAGGCAGTTCTAGACGTAGTTCAACATATTTCACAGAGTTCTATTGCCAGAACTCGTTCAGTCAATGATTACGAACTTTCATCAGCATATCATTCTGAAAAACGTGATCTGCTGGTATTTCTTGAAGAGTTCTGGGCTTTTCCGCAGTTCTAACTAATAGTTATTATCGTATTAAATCACTTTCCACAGATTTCTATGGCTAGAACTCGATAAATTAATTATTACGAATTTCTATCAGCATATCATTCGAAAAAACGTGATCTGCTGGTATTTCTGAGAGAGTTCTGGGCTCTTCTGCAGTTTTAACTAATAGTTCTCATCGTATTACAACACTTTCCACAGAGTTCTATGGCTAGAACTCGATAAATTGATTATTACGAATTTTTATCAGCATATTATTCGAAAAAACGTGATCTGCTGGTAGTTTCAAGAGAGTTCTGGGCTTTTCCGCAGTTCTACCTGATAGTTCGCATCGTATTACATCACTTTTCACAGAGTTCTATAGCTAGAACTCGATAAATTGATTATTACGAATTTTTATAATTTATTATTATTTTATTCTGCGCTTTTCTGCAGTTTTACAGGATAGTTTCAGTTGTGCTTGAAAATTCCTTACAGAATTCTGCCGCTTAAACTCCTTCAATTACTCATTGAAAATATTTGTCAGCACATCAATCTTTCATACGTTGCATGCTTATGGTCCGAAAACAGTTCTACCATCAGCTCGGCCCTAGGCTTTTGGCGATTTTCCATTCTCACAAGCGAGATTCTGGATTCAGGGCTATTCAGTCATCATAACACCACCGACAGACGTTTGATCATTGCGTAGTCCTCAGATCACGGTTGAAATTACGGTTAGTATAATTCAATGGTTTTGTTTTCTGATAATTCCGTAGCTACACAGCTGCTTTTCTTCTTGCTTTTCTCATATTTGAACTTTATTTGGAGATTGTGACGTTTGGGATCTAGGGAAATTCCATCGAAAACACTTCCTCTGGCACTCAAGGGGGTTGCGCTATTTCTCGTTCAAAAATCCCTCCGCGTTCCCAATGGCTCGTTAGAATTTTAGCTCTGCTCAAGGACCTAAGGAAAAACTGAAAGGCCCGAATGGATAGTCAAAGAATAGGGAAATCCTTAACCATAAACTCAGGTATGTACATAAACATTTTATATGCGAGCCTTTTTCCTCGATAAGTTTAGTAAAATATCCATGACTAGTACTTACTGGGCGTTAGCATCTCCTGAAACTTTCAGATTCAATTCGAGTTTCTTAATCTTAGCGTTACCCAAAGCCAACGACGTGGACGTGTTAAGAACTGGCTTCTTTTTTTTTCTTTTTTTTTTGGGTTTTTGTATTTTTTATAATATCTATATGTAAAGCACACGTAATTAATGTAAGAATAAAAGAAATCGGTGGGATCTCGCCACCGATCACTGTGCGCGCGCTTTGCGGTAAGTTGCGATAGCAAACGAGAAATGATACGAAATCGAAACGCTCGTAATATCATTCGAAAAAAAAATAATCAATCGCCACCGATCACGGTGCACGCGCTTTGCGGTAAGTTGCGATAGCAAACGAGAAATGAAACGAACACGAAACGCTCGTAATATCATTAAAAAAAAAAAAATTAAACACATGTTTTTTGTTCATTTTCTTTTAAAAGTAAAATCCAACTACTGAATACGAAATGTAACTTGAAAGCAGTTAAGAGTATTAGTCCCACTTACATACTATACGATCATACTTACTGTTTCTCGGTCGCTCGAAATCGATTCAAACAACCGTTCATAATATTGAGTCCTGCAATACGTTCTACCCTTGAACGATAGATGCATTATGGACCAGCGAATCCTTCGTTGCTCCATAATCCATACATTAGAAGATGTGGGTGAACTCGAGTTTGTACATTCACCATCTCCGGTTTGGTACGCATGTCGTCGTATTTATACCAGTGCACTCCTGACAGAACATAAGCCATGTAATGCTGCGCGTCCTCAGTTGGAGCATCGACAAAGTCGACGATGCCCATCAGGAAGTAACGTTTGTCTTTAATTTTTATCGACTTTTCGATGTCTCCAAGCAAGTGAGGACGATGAGGAGTTCCTGCGGTCGTTATATTGACGCTCTGATAATGAGGGTCTGTTATGATACTTGTATCGATGAGCACATGAGCACCGTAATTTTCTGTCGGCTCTTTCTCGCGTTCGCATTTGACGCACAACCCTTTGATTCGCATGCAATCATCGATTGCAACTTGCGTTGCAGCGAAGCCGTTGCTGAGAATCAAGTCGACATTGACACTGACAAACGTATGATTCAAGCTATTGCGATATCCGCAGGGACACCGAACGTCAACTGAATAGCTGGGATCTCGGGCGAACATGTATTGGGCTAAATGTGCAGCGTTGCACTTAGCATTTAGCCGTTTGATGGTGCGTGTAAAAGCCTTTATCGATCTTAGGTATATTGATCCCTTCAAATCCAGCAACGCCTTCCCTCGCTTACTATAATGGCGCGAGACAATCTTTTTTCCTTCCATCACGTCTTGCGCCAATTGTATGATCGGGCTGGTGGATGAACTCATGGAATCGCGATATATTCTGTTCGCCGCAAGACCATTCAAGACTACTTGAAAGATTGAGTCGAAAGCACAAGTATTGGTAAAATTCCAGCTCCAGGTAGTCTGCCGATCTTTGCTTCTCGAACGAAATCCCACTGTGGAACGTCTTCTAAGTATGATGGATGGCCGTTCCTGCGTTTCCGCCGCTGATTGCTCTCGGTATCGCCTTTTCTTTTGTTTTTGTTATAGCCCCCCCATTCTCCTTGAACGACCCAATCGTTAACAGATGGTATATTTTCATCGGATGCCGTTATACTAGGAGTCATTTTTGCCTCCATCTCAGTGTCTCGATCCCCGGAAGTTCGACAGTCGTTCGCACTCTGCTCCATCTCAGTGTCTGGATCCCCGGAACTTCGGCAGTCGTTCACATCAACAGTAGTGTCCTTTAAGCATTTGGTTGGAGTGCTACAGTACTTAATACCAATGGAGGTTGCCGAAGACTCGTCTTTTCTCGAAATTTCCAATTCTCCTCCAATGCCCACAGAACTGTCGAAGTCGGTTGCACGATCGTCCACGGAGACTTGGCTTTTCTGTTTTACCTGATTCACCCTCGGTCTGTTCACGTGACTTTCGTTTCGCGAAAAAGAGTTTTTGTCCGGGTTAACCATTGATGCTTCACTTTCGTCAGATGTATCGAAACTCTCTTCAAAGGCATCCGAGGAAGCTGTAGAAGCTTGACCCTGATCTGTCAATTCTGGTTCCCCCAGATCTGATTCATTTGAATCGAGATTTATTTTGTCCTCCAGCTTCTCCAAGTGCTCAACGACAAACCGATCTGCACGCATAGGCAGTTCTCCTGGGAACATGCGGTGTTTCACGTCGGCAAACTCGGATTCATTGGAGGCTGATGTGGCGATAATCGGACCTCTAAGAAAAATTAGGCGCATTACACCGGTCCATATAACCACGTATGGCAGCAAGTATTGCTTTAATTTTTCAGCGAACGGTACGTTACGATACGCACTTATGGTCGACGCCTCAGAAGCCGATGACTTCTCTGCCTCGCTTTCGGCATTTTTGTATAAATTTTTCATCCAATCTTTCCAACTCGATTCGGAGCTATCAATCTCGTCGGGAACCTCTTCTCTCTGTCGTAGAGCTGCTTCCATCCCACGGGTTCCTATCTCCGTGGCTTCTTTTTTTGCGTCTTTGACATTGCCACCTTTTTCTGTATTTTGTTCGTTGTTGTTGCCTTTAGCATCGTTACTGTTGGTAGCTTGGCTTTTCTCAACGTCATCCAGGGCATCCTCATTCTGATCGTTTTGCTCGATCAATTTCATCGATACGCCCTTTATCGTGTTGTTGAGGAACTGGAACCGTTCTTGAGAAGGAAGAGCTTCCTTTTCCGTCGTATAACCGATGTACGTACTGAGAGCGAGGCATAGGACCGATTCAATGAAATAAGATACACTCTCGAAGTCTGCAATCTGGTATGCTTTAGCAATACATCGAAGATAGAATCGACGTACCTGACGATCTTTGGCGAGACATTTCCAACGTGAAACCGTTGCTAACAAATGACTCACGTCCAAGCGCAGGTACGTCGCTGGCAAGGTAACCGATTTGTTTTTTATAGCATCATGACACCTCTGCAGATAGTCCTGGAAACTGGAACATTTGCCAAAGATCTCGACGACAGCTATCATGAGTGCCCATCCAAAATCGGTCACTACGATTCGCGGAATTGGGGTGTTGGCAGCGAGGATGAGGCGTAGAAAATGCGCGACGCTGAGCGCACGGTGGTCAGCCGACAACATCTGAAATGTAGGGACACTACCGGAGTCTGTTACGAGCATGCATTGATACAAGAATGTATGTGGTTCGTGTCTGGTCTTACGTCTGACAATACCGCCGGTTGCATCTATTGTCATGAATGCATTTTTATCTTTGTGGCAACGCGATACGTATATCTGGCGTTGTTCTTTCAACCAGTAGACGACACAGAACTTTACCAGAGCTACGAAATGGATCTGCCCAAAGTGTTTTCCGCGACTACCTTTGTCCTGTAAGTTTAATGCGGGATTGGTAAACTTGAAACCATGTTTCGACGTGATTCGCTGCTCTTTGGCTTTGCGGAGTACCGCTGTGGAAGATAATATCGGTGGATTTTTACCCCCGAATTTTTTCAACCGGCCTGCTTCTTCGCGTCGAAAAGCTACTGGTGCCTTGCGGCCATTTATCATATTGTCGGCAGCTTTCCGACGTCTTTCTCCCCTCAACTGCCTCCGTTTTTTTTTTAGTGTGCCTTCGGATTTATATTATCGATTCTACATCTAATAATAACGTCGACACCAGCGACTGGTTCTTTTACCAAGCTGCCGCGAAGTGTGGATGAGCATTCAGTGCAAAACCCATCGATAGTCAAGAAAAATGCAGCGTTGGTACTTTGATAGACGTTGTTGTTTTTGAACGTAAAGACACAGTCAACTTGGTGTTGAACCCAAATTGCCTCTGCGATAACGTCGGACCAACCTGCGCGTAATTTGCAATAGACTCTTTTCCCGTAGGTTCTCTCTTCCGGTCGAATTGTCATCCACTTATCTTCGGATATAACGAGATTGATATCTATAGATACGAAAGAATTCGAATCATTGCAGCCGTTTCGATCGTCATTTACCGAAACTTCAACTGTAAAATCCCCGTCATCAATACAACTGGTCAAGTCCCGCTCTTTGATGTTGAAAGAGTCGAGAACGAGTCGCTTGAAACCATTGCGGTCTGTATTAATGATCGTGTGGATATGTTTCGAACTGATTTCGGAGCCCTTATGCAGCATGAGCTCCGAAATAGTTTTGTACACATCATGAGATGGTGGGAGGACTTGACCTTTTTCATTGAGAGGGCAGCAATGCGGATTCGTTAAAATTTGCTGCAACGCAGATTTGTCGTACGGCTTTTTCTTTTTTTTTGGATCAGACATTGTCAATGATCGATGCTTGAAAACATATACGTATACACGAGTATCGTATTCGTGAAAGCGGAACTTGTGAACGAAGTAAATGACTCGAATAGACAGTTCTAACAGTCCATATTCCGCTCGCATACAAAATACGGAAGACCTCCGCTAAGCGTCGTGCGCCAGGGCTTCCGAACTCTCAGATGAGATGCATGAGCTCTCGCCAGCGAGTAGTAGAACGAAAGTGGGAGACTATCCCCACTTGTTACTGCGCACGCGCTTCCCTGCGTGATCCAGCGGTGGTGGGTAGTCAAGCACGTCTTTGGTGCGATGGAAGGGGAACAAACAGCTTAGACCGGAGGGAAGGGAAAGGAACTGTGGAGCTCTCCCCACCGATTGCCGCGCACGCGCTTCGCAATAAATTGCATTAGCAGGCAAGCGAGCGTACTGCGAACTCGAAATGGAAAGAACCGAAATCGCTCGTATTACCGAGGCATATGAGGGAAGGAAAACGATTTCGTCAATTTCCGCGTTTGCGCTTATTCAGAAGATACGAAACGGTTCGCAGAGAACGCACGTTACAACAGCACAATGGAAAAAGTTCGCATCGCATATTGGACGGTCAACGAACTGTGCTCTTTGAAAATACTCCTGTACAAACTCTCCGCAATGTGAAAGCTGTGTGTGTAATTTGTAACGAAAAAAAAACGTAATTTCACTGACGTATCAATTACGTGTTCTATGAATATACGAACAACTTGAAATTGTGGAATCGATTTTTGGTAATATAACAATCCCAGATAAACTGCATAAACGCATCAACTAGTCCTTCACAATGATACAATAATTGAGTGATGGACATTAAAAAAAAACGATAAATCGAAAAAAAAGGAAGATAAAAGAAAGTGCCCGTAGAGTATCGCTCGACGCAGTACATTGGCTGGTGTTTAGCTTCCTCATAGAGGAAGCTTTACAAATTATATAGAGATATTTCCTGTTAGAAATAGAACGTAACTGTTTTTTTATGTTTACCAACATTTATTGAATGTTTGATTTTTGGGAAATATAACACAAGAACACTTTTTTCGAAAAATTCAAAATGTCATAAAAACTGGATTTT
>JABFVB010182907.1:0-13431 GCA_018812205.1 Adelognathus sp. PSUC_FEM 10030001 | reverse complement strand
TAATCATAGTAATGTTAATGATGAACGAGAGATAAATTTCGAGGTTTGTCGGTAGCCCGAAACAAGAGTAAACGCGAAACGATAGGTGAGCTCGTCTTCGGTACGAGGCTCTACTTCGTCAGATCGCTATCTCGTCGTCGTAATCCTCCTCACCCTCTTCCACCGTTTTCTCCTCCGTCTGTCACTTGTCCGACTGTCGCGAAACCGTTTGCGGTATAACGGTCAATGATTTTGGAATTTTTGGCAATATTGGAATCGGATTGGATGGTTTTGTCGTGACCTGAATGGACTTTGGTAGATTCAGATTGTTTATCAAATTTTGCGTCGGTGTATTCTCATTCGACAACGAACGTACGTCGCATATCAGCGGCTCGAAATCGCCGCGAGTCTGACGATTGAGCATCTCCTGTTGCATTCTCAGATGTTTCTGAAATTGCGTTTGAGCGGCCATATGTGCATTCTGATATTGCGATGCCAGCGTGCCGCTACCTTTGCCGGCAGCGTTCGCTTTCGTGCTCGCGTTGCTGGTGCTGGTGCTGCTGCTGCCGCCGCCACCACCCACTGACGTCGACGACGACTGCTTCTGTTGCTGCTCGCTCATCATTTGTTTCTGCTTCTTCAAGCTTTGAAGCCGCTTAAACTCGTTTTCGCTGAGCTGAAATACTTTGCCGCCCGAAGTAACGGGTATCTTGTTAGGATAGAGCGTTTCCTTGCGCTTGGCGGCACCCCCGTTGGTCGAACTACCGGACGGTAGACTGAGCCGTTGAAGGCTCGGCGGTGGTTTCTTTATTATCGATACACCCGACGTTAGTTTGAGAATACGCGGCGGACTGGACTTTGCAGTTTGCTGCGTAGCCATCGCGTTTCCCATACTCGTCGCCGTCGTCGTCGTCATCGTCATCGTCGTACTGTTGGTGGTGGTGTTGCAGCTGCCGCTGCTGTTGTTGTTGTTCGCACTGCCGCTGTTGCCACTCGTGCTCGTACTTTTCGTCGCGGACGAAGTTAGCAACGTACTCGTGCTCGGCAACGAAAGTCTGTCTCTCTCCATTACGTAACCGCCGCTCAAACGTCTCGAGCTGCTGTACTCGGAAGATATCGGTTCCATTATAGGCTCGTCCATCTTCTCCGGTCCCTCATACGATATCAAACGATTTTGCACCGACGTCGAGTAATTTATAGCGTTGCGCGAAGCATTCGGCGCAAGTACCAAATCGCCTGATCTGTAATACTTTTCGAGAAGTATCAGATGACGTAAGAATGAACTCTGATTGCCGTAAGGCCGCTGCAATTCTTGCCACAAAATTTTCGTATCCCGGTCGTACTGTATCATGGTGGCGCATTTTTCCCAACCCTGCGGCGTTATCTCGCGTACATTTGCGAATTCCACGTTCGCATGAAGATTCATCTCTTCCTCACCCGGGAACAGGGTACGAACGCTTATCGAAGGATTGGCACCGAGTCGCTGAACTACCGGTGTTATGTCGCTGCTGACCCGCGGCCTCTTCGGCAATCTCGTCAGTGTCACTTCCTTGTCCATCGCCAGAATCTCGACCATGTCGCTGCCACGTGTTTCGCACGTTATCGTCGTTTCGCTCGGATAAATGTGTTGCTCGAGGGCTTTCCGTTTCTTTAATTTTTCCACTGTACTCTCGAGATCCATCAGTTGAGTCTCGCGCGTTATCGCCTCGTCGTTCGTTATCGTCAATTTTGTCACGCGACTCTCGTTTTCCGTTGTCTCGATAGACGTACCCTCGGCCGTCTTGACCATCGGCTCGATGGTCAATTTGTCCGGCGACGTGATGTTGTTTGTCACCATGTCCGGCGATTTCGAACTTCCGGGAGTTTTGTTCGGTGTGCACTTTACCTTTTTGTTACGCTTGTCCTTGTCCTTGGATGTGCCGGGCAATGATTCGTCCCTCGACGTGCTCGGCAACGCCTCGTCCTCCTCGCAATCGAACACTTCGATATCGTAACGCTTCAACATTCTGCCGAAAAATTGAGAATAAGAGATTGAATTCGAGATTCTTTACAAACGCAAAAAGGCGGATACGCTCATGGTGTCCAGTGAAAATGCTGTACCAAAGAGGGGCAGGTCAGAAGTTCCCCTCGCCGATTTTGCCGAAAAAACAGGATACAGGAAACAGGGTAGTACAGAAGAAATGGAAATACGATACCAAGTGGAGAGATGAAAAAGTACGTCAGTTATTGGAGAAGATGTGTACCATATTTATACATCATGATCACCCGGTACCGGAGAATTCGTGCAAGGGTTCAGGGTGATATTTGTCATAGAAACACGGGAGGCAATGTATTGTGAAACATCCTTCGCATTGGATGAGCACTCGTTTTTGGCATGCACAAGAATTTTTTAGAACATCGATGGGGGAACGAACCTCATCGACGTTCATGAAAACATCCCTCACGTGTTCATTCCCTCAAACGTTTTGCTGCGAACCGAGGACCACGCGAAATTTTTGAAAAAATTGTTAGTGAATCGCTCCATTATATGATGAATTGGTTGGTGTGCAACATTC
The DNA here is from genome assembly GCA_018812205.1 of Adelognathus sp. PSUC_FEM 10030001. Lineage (NCBI taxonomy): Eukaryota > Metazoa > Arthropoda > Insecta > Hymenoptera > Ichneumonidae > Adelognathus > Adelognathus sp. PSUC_FEM 10030001. The sequence continues at coordinate 10,897 of JABFVB010182907.1, read as the reverse complement.
ACAATAATACGAATTAGAAGAGGAAAGGAAATAAAAGAATAAAAAATTGTTCAAAACAGTGGTTGATAACGGGACCCAAGATCCCCGGACTTCAAGGAAGACGAGCTGCCGGCTGCGCTAACGTTCGGAATATCGAGATGTGCGACTTCTCTTATGGTACCTACACATCATTTTTTAGACAGCTTTTTCGCAACCCCGTTTGAGGAGCTCATCTGGACACCTATCAATTACTACATTCATGTTCATTTTTGGCAAAATCGGTGAGGGGAACGTCTGACCCTGCACTTGTAAACTCTACCCATTTCGAAAATGTCAGACACGAGACGAATATTTGAATTAATAATGCATCTTCGTTCTTTTAAATGAAAATTCCACCGATATATTCGCTACGTCTCTGCGGCACAAATTTCCGTTATCCTGTATACATACTTTTTTTTCCTCAAAGTTTCAACATTGGTTTAAAATAGTTTATGAACCGTATGATTTCAAATTTCTTGTTCGACACGGACTACACGGACGACACGGAAAGGTTTCAAAAACCTTTATCAGTTATAAACGATGTTCAATTGACAGCGAAATTTGGAAACAGAATATTTTCAGAGTGAGAAAGAACAGTTCAAGCCCTTTCCACGACTTTTTGAGTACATGGAAGATTTGAGGGTTTATCCGGAGTGGGCAGCATGGTAACAGTGATAGAGTTTGCTCACCTTATGCGATAATCCTTGAAGAAACTTCGCGAACTCGCGTTCATATTCTGTACATATTTGTACTTCAACTGCAGTTGAGTAAAGTATCGGCAGAGCTTGCAAACGAATGTACCGCCGACGAGATGAACGGGGATTCCTTGACGACGTAGACGCTCATTCAGTTCCTCGGTCTCCGTGGGTGCCAGTCTGTGAGTATGATTTTTTGCGAGACGACGCGTGCACAATGCGCACGTGAGGAAACGCTCGATCTTGGCATAATGATCAACGCAGAAGGGCATGGATGTGTGCTGACTCGATTCCCAATTTATGTCCACCTGTATTCACGTGATAGAACGGTTCGCGTTAGCGGGAATAATGAATTATAGTTGACAATTATTATTATTAATATTACGGTAAAATATCGATTAATACGGGGGTGGTTTTGGGGGGGGGGGATTCATCGTCACTGACGTTTTCCCAGGCAAGATAAACCCCAGGCATTACGAGGCTGACGAATCGATTGGAAACGGATAATACTATTTCGAGAAATACAGCATCCCTTTCTATTGTTATTTTACACAACTGAACAATGCAATGGATATGAAAAGCAAATGTGACAGATGTTTTTTCGAGTAACAACCCTAATACTGCTGAAAATGTTACGCGATTGTCACACTCTGCTGAATCCAATCTTCCTCGGGGTCTTCGAGCAAGTTTTTCGCACATTCGAGGTAGAAAACGGTCAAACGTAGAACACTCGTTCTTATTAAATATCCGTTTCTATGGGCGTGAGGCCGCGAAATTGTACCTCGAATGACACTTTTGGGTACACCCCAAACTACATCGTAAATTATACCTCGAATAACAGCGTGAATTACATTTTCTTTGGAACACTAGCATCGCTCCTTAATCCCTTCTCGTGACCCACCCATTCGTCTTTGTCCTTCCCACGAATTTCCATTCACCTTCATTGCAATCCATTATGGTGTTGCCTCTCGCAAGGACGGAATCTTGCCAAGCCAAGCGACTTAATATCGATAAATATCTCACTCCTTCTTACACATCCCTCAAAATTTTCAACGAAATCGTTCATCGTTATAAGAATTTTTCCCCGACGATCTAGATAAATCTATCCTGGAAGAATCAATGCCTCGTGAAGAATATACGGCCAAGATTTTCGAAGATATTAGTAGTGCATCAACCTAAATCATCGAAGCCAACATTCTAGTGGATTATGGCACGAATCTTTACTATTTCTACCAGCATATGCTTTCCTTTTCGTTTTCCTCATGTCCCCTCGACGTAACTATCGATGGAAAACCCGACAGTTTCAGAAATCTATACTGACGAGAGCAATAAACTTTAGTAACTGGACTACGAAATGTTACTTTTTTGTAATAAGAAAACTTATATAAGAAATAGTGTGTAATGCGCAATGATTTTCGCAACCGAGCAGTGAAATACCTCCTAGATTTTAACGGATGGGAAGAATTACATAAACCTCATGATTATTCCTTAATAATTGAGGGGTGGGAGGAAGTTTATTGAAATCTCGAGCTTCCTGTGTTTTCTATATGCAAAACGACACTACGGCGTAGGTGATAGACTTCCTCCCTGTAGTTATGCATTTTTTCTCATGTGCGCGCTTGAAACATTCCATGCTCAATCCCAATCAACCGCATTTCTCAGTTACTGGCGGTTAGCGCATGCCCCACACAATCCAAGTTTTTCTGTTAATGCAATTATCCATCAAGTTACCTGATTGTGAAGGCGAGCTTTGATTCGTTGCAGCCATCGCCGTTTGACACTGTGCCTCGCCGGCTCTCTGCACTCCCTTGCCGAGCATTTCAGCACCATCAACTGGCGATGTGGTTTACTTTGCATATTCGTCGGGCTGGTATTGGCCTTCGAATCGGAGTTGAGCGAAGAAAACAACGAAAAAAAACAAAAAAAAAAGAAAAGAAAACACCATAAGTATCACGGTGCCAATGGACGAAAGGATTTTTTTCCTCCGTTCTCTCTCTTATTTCTCGCCTGAGAAATTTTACCTTTCTGTCCACGCAACGATAGCAAGCGTCGCATATGCACGAATCCTCGTTCAAGAGTTTTTGCATCGTCAGAATCTTTTGTCGTCTCTCGTCGGACTTCATTTGCGCGAGATGCATCGGTGTGTCGAGAGAACCAAATTTGCCGCCACAGTGACAACAAACGTCGGCGCAACAGCGACCCGGATGTATGGAAAACGACGATGACTTTTCGGGTATAACGAGCGACTGACGATCCTTGGGCGGTGCCTCCTCGTTGTTCTCGTCTGCGATTACAAATTTTTTTCGCTATCAGAAAAGTAAAATTCTTTCGGGATATTTTTCACTCTCGGGCTTTAACGGGTTAGCGTGCAAACTTGGAGAGACATGGAGACTCGGATATTCTTGCGCGTGCTTCGGAATATATCGGGAGCCTCGGGTTATCAAAAGCACGGAGACGGACGGAGAGGAATCGTTTATTGCGTCAGCATGCATTTTCCTCATCGATATTACTTCGCACAGACGAAATATCGTATGGAAAATTGACGATGCGAGTGTGGGAGATGCGTGAACCGGGTGGGATTAGCTGGTGTCTTTAACGAAGCGAGTTAACGAGGATCGGGGAACGATTCATTATGTAGTTATGCCCGCAACCAGGATTACCGCAAGAGTATCTGTGGTTAGTAGAGAACTTTCGGTTCGCACCAGAGCTGCTATCTCCTACTCCACTGGCCCCAAACTGCAATGAGAGAGAAATAAATGATTAGTACATCTAAAACGAAGAGAAGTGAAAAAGAATCTCTTTTACACGGGAAAAGTGTGTAAAAACAAGAAAAATTAGATTCTCACCTCCTTCTGAATGGTATAAAATTCCGGCGAGTCTCCTTCGCCGTCACCGCGACCCTGCTTGAGCACCATTTTCAGAGGCGATCTCGATCTCTTCTTGTCCTTGTTTTTCTGTACTCGTATGACCGTCTTGAGCGTTCCCGTGTACTGTTCCTTCTTGGCCTTCTGATGACTCAATCGTTGCGCGGCTTTCTCCAACGACTCCAGTCCAAGCAGGCGCAAAATTTTCTCCTTCTCCGCTTTGTCCTCGGCCGTTTCGTGAATGATGGAATTGAGCGTACTGCTGCTCGACGATTCGCCCGAGGTCGAAGCGTCATCCGAGTCTTTGTGCGTTATCTCCGGTGTCTTGGTCAATTTGCACTCGCTGTCGGATCTACCATCGTTGTTCTCCGTCTCCTTCAGCGTATCGCTCTCCGCTCTCACGTGCGACAATCGCTCGCTACACTCGGACTTGCTCTTCACGTTCTCGATGTCGTTCTCGGATTTGCTGCGATTGCTGTCCGTGCTGTTCTGCAGCTTCTCGATCGGCCCTCGTCCGCCCTCGGAGAAGCCACGTAGACTCTCCGTAACCCCAAGAGATTTGCCAAACTTGTCGACGATCGAACGATTGTTCTCGTTTATCGTCGCCACCTCGTCGTCCAATAACGTCTCCTCCTTGTTCTGCTGATCCGACTTTCTCACGTCTCGGCGACTGCGTTTGTTCTTCATTGCGTTCTGCGACTGCGACGACGCGGACGGCGTCGGCTCTTCCTTCCGTTTCTTCACCTCGCGGCTTCGTCGTGTTCGCGCCGGTGGCTCCGGTTCCTCGATTTTAATCGTTACTTGAGCCATTTCCGAATTTTCCAACTTGTTCGGTTTTGCTTCGTGTGTCTCCGGTTCCTCGATCGGACAATCCGGTGCCTCCTCGATCTCGTTGTGAACCTCGGCCTCGATCTTTATCGCTGTTTCCACCGGTTCCGCGGCTTTCGCCGCCGGCTTCGGTTCCACTTTCTTCAGCTTGTCACGCGCTCGCAAAACTCTCCTGTTCTCCTCGGCCGCTGATTTTTGTTCATCCGTACTTTTGTCCGATCGCGTTTTGGCAGTATCCACTTGCGATTCAACGCTGTCCTCGATACTTTCGAGATTTTCCTTGCTCGGACTCTTCGACGGTGCATCGATACTCGTATCTTCGTTGCTCGTCGGGCAGTCATTTTTGTGCGTTAACGTTGCTTCCGCAGTTTCGATCTCGACGCTCGCGGAGCTGGTACTTGCTGCCGATCTTTCCGGCTCGTCTTGCGACTGAGTTGCGCTCGTCTCCGTCGCCACGATCGGTTCCAACTCTGGAAAAACTTGAGCCTTCCCGGACTCGAGAGTCTCCCCGTCGACGATATTTTCCGCCGTTTTTTCGACCTCTTCTGTTGGATCTTCCGTCATCTCCGTGACCTCCGGCGTTTTAATTTCCACCTCGCTCGTCGTGACCGCATCGCCGACGAGACGCTCGACTTCTTTCGAGATACTCTCCAACGTTTCCGAATCTTCCGAAAGCACGGAAATATTCGACTCGGTCGCTAACGTCACCGCCGTCTTGTCTTTCGTCGGCGCGATGTGCTCAACGGACACAGAATTTTCTACTGGCGTTGTTTCGTCCTCGATCGATGTTTCTTCAGACTTTTCCGGCGCGTCCACAGCCGCTGCCTCTTTGACATCTTCCTTGGCTGGCTGTTCGGCATCCTCGGCGCTGCTACTCGACTTCCCACTGTTGTCCAGATCGGCTGCGCTCTCGTTCGAGCTCTTGATACGCGGAGATTTTCGCGTGACGATTGGTTTTTTCGAGTCTCTCGGGTCTGACGTTGGGTCAGCCTCGTTGGGTTTCTCGTCGGAAATAATTTTAACTTTTTTCGAATCATCGTCATCAATTCTCTCCGTATCCTCGCTCGTCCTCGAGACGCCCACGTCGTTGCTCTCCGACGTCGTATCTCTCGGCTGCTCGGAAACTTGTGGCAACTCGTCGCCAGCGGCATCAGCGTTCGCTGACTCGCTGTTTTGCGTGTCGACGAGCTCGATGTTGTCGCCCATGACGAGTTTCTCAATCTCTTTGGCAGTGTCCGCGACTCTGGGCACGGTATTGTCATTGCTGTTCGACGCCCCGTCGTTCCTCGAAACGTTCGGCTTGTCGTTGTCGGCGATCTCCTCGAGGCCGAGTTTTTGCGACTCGGCGCTGAGAGGCGCGACAATTTCCTCGATCTTCGGTATATCAAAATTTTTGCTCAAAACGAGAGATTTCTCGGAGCGTGAAATTTTGCTCTCTATCGATTTCGCTATACCGAGCTTGATGGTCTCGATCATCAAGTCTATGTGTGACTTGGACGAATTTTCAGTCTTGTCGGTGCCGTAAAAAGTGTTGATAGTTTTTTTCACATCGATGTTGAGACTGCTGCGACGACTCTTGGGCGACTTGTCGACGCATTTTGGCAGGCTCTCTTTCCGCAGTTGGTCCAAACTGCCGCTCTTTCGCGGCTCGAGCTGACCCGCGAGACTGCGCCCCAGAGGCCTCGGCTCTTCCGCTCCGGTGGCCTCTTCGTTCTTCATCTCGATCTCCGTACTCTTCGCTTTCGTTTTCGAGCGCAATATCGGGCCAACCTCGCCCGCCAACCTCTCGCTGTTGTTGTTGTTCTCAAGTTCCATAACGGTTTCGTTCGTTCCGTCAAAAACGTTCGTCGAATCCAATTTCATCGACGACGCGTCGTCCTTGCTCGAGGCACCGACGTTGCTCGGATTTTCCGCACCGCTCGACTCCGTGAACGAGTAATCCGCTTCCGTATTAGCGTCGGAAACATTGTCGACGCTTGTTTCGCCTCCCGACTCCGTCGCATTGGACTCGTCCATGTTCCAACGTCGTTTCTTGTGCTCCAAATCGCCGACGATACCGGAATCCGATAATTGGAGTAATTTGCCGTTTCTCAAACTACGCTGAGCAAACGATATTCCCGTACGATTTCTCAGCTGTACACTGGAATTCGGCGTTTCCGTCGTATTATTGTCCGTACTGTCGTCACCCGAGGCAGCGCTCACCTCGTCGGCCTCGACGATCTCCTTCTTTATCTCGACCTCGCTCAATAATTTTCCATCGACGAGCATCATTTTACGACTTCGCGTTATCTTGCCACCGACGACTTGACAATCTTCCGTGTCGCCAACCATCGATGCGACGACCTCTTCGATCGTCAGATCGACCGTGCTGTTCGTCAGCGCGGCGACTTTTTTCGGATTCTTCGACGTTTCCGGCGATGCGCTGCTGCTCTTCGCGATCGTCGGAATTTCCGTCTCTTTGCCGACGCTTCTCGTCGCTTTCGAGTTGACGGTTTCGCGCTCTCTGCTCGCGTTTCTCTTCGTCGCGGCGGTTACTTTAGTCGTTTTCGTGCTTCTCGCCGGTGACTCCGGTGTCTCAACAGTTTTTAACTTTCGCGTGGTTTTTGGACTGTTTTTGGGATTCGCGACAATGGCGCAATTCCCGTCGATCGTCTCTCTCGGCTCCGACGATGAAGCCGCGTCGTTATCCTCCGCGACTCTTGTCGTCGTCTTCTTCTTCGTTCTCAAATTGTTTTTCGAACTTTTGCCGACTGTATCGCTCTCCGTATCTTCGGCCTGTTGTTCCTCCGTGACGCTCTTTCTCGCGTTTCTGTCCGCCTCCACGAGACGTTTCACCTTCTTCAATTTGAGTCCCTTCTTCTTGAATGGCAAATTCTTGATTGGCGATTTCTTCGCTACCTTCACCTTTATGTGATTTGCTTTGGCGTTCCTCAATTTTTGCTTCCGCCTCAGTCTCAGTACATTCTTTCTCGGCAGAGTAGATTCCAACTTTGGCGGCAACTGACTACCCGATGCTGCTCCGTCGATGTAATCTTTCGCCAATTGTTGCTGCTGTCTCACTGTCGTTGTTGTCGTCGCCACTGCTGAGGTCTGCGCTGTCTTTTTACGATTGTTCGCTGGCGTCGGTGGCAAACCAGAGTCATTGCTCGCCTTCTGCTTTGTTTTCGAAGGCGCTAAGGGTCTTTTCTCCCTGGATGCCATCTCACTTCAACCCACATTGGGCTCCTGAAAATTGCAATTTTATGATTCGCTGAAATTAGCTCATTTTACCGAGTTCACCCACAGCCGAATGCCAACAGCAATTAATTTTCATTGCGGCTCGACGGAGCGAGAAAGAGCTTGCTCTTCATTGACGCTATGCAAAACTGCCAATTTATTATGTTGGTTGCATTTTGCCAAAAAAAGTCACACGGTTGCCACACTCTAGTGCAGTTTCGATCGAGGTCAAATGTGGAAATGCGATAGCGGTATAAAAGATTCTACGATGGAACATTGTTTGTCCACTCCACAGGTAGGCGGAGCAAACAGAGAGGGTGGTTTTTCGCAGAGCTAGCTTCGCTGGCAGAAATTAGGGGTGGCAGCCCTTATTTTCAATCCGTATAGTTCTCTTTCACACTCTTGAGCGAAACGGAGCTGAAATCAAATTTTCGTATCGCGAAATTTATCGCGATTCATAGCGACGACATCGAAACGACTCCATTTTCCCGCGAGATCATATTCGCGAAGGGAGGAAACGCACCAAAGAACAAAGATCTATTCGCGGTTAAAGCGCGCGTGTGTCTGTGTGTGCGCGTGTCCGAGTCAGTGATTGAGAAGTATATCGAGTCAGGCTGAGAGCAGGCTTCGAAGGTAACAATGAGAAAAAAAAAAAAAAAACGACGACATAGTTTCATCGCGCACGAGAACGAACGGTTAGTGGGGTTGTCCGCTGCGTGGCTGGGCGGTGTAACGAAGTGGCGAAAGAAAAAAGAAAAATTACGTGACAAACTTTGCATTTAACAAGCACACACGGATGTACTACCGTGAGCCTCCTCGGTTCGCTCTCTGTTGGGCACACGGGGGGGAGCCCGCTGGCTCTCTCGCAGCTCCGAGTGAAAAAGGCTTCGGGTTTATATTTCGAACGATATCTCGCGATCGGCCAGGTCGATTGTTGAAATTTTTGTCACGTTACGCAGTCAACAATTCGTCTTAACTAACGTGACACAAATTTGTCGTCGAACGATGCTGCGCGTGCCCCAAAACTTCGACGAAACGATCGCGAAAAAATCGCCACGAATAAACAAAAAGGTCCCGTGTAACAGTGAGCGGATCGGCCGTGAAACGACAAAACTTTGCAGGCTTATTTAGTCGTAATGGACAACAATTTGGTGCGAAATTTTTGTCGCAAAAGTTATGTTGTATCGTGTACTCACCTATGAGGCCGAAAATTCTTCCGTGAAATCGACGTTATTGCCGTTAAATCGACGATGAAACAAATATTATATGCCCCCCGTGAAAAACACACAGTCCCGTTGCAGGGTGTTCTGTGCGCTGTGTGTTACACTGTGTGTTAGCGCACGAACGCCATCTGGCGGACGTTGAAACGGATCTTTCCCGTGTTCTACCATAGACCGTTCACGATAACACCTACGAGCGAGTGAGCGAGAGAGAAACTCTCTCGGAGACACCGACTCGTTGTTATATACGGCGTTTCTTCTTTTTTTCCCGAACTCTACGAACGAGCTCCGACGGTCTGGTCTATAACAACATCACGTCGAACAGCAAGACGCGCACTCAACTGATGTAATGAAAAGCTCTGGACGATATAACGTCGTTCAATGCGAATAACAAAGAGGCGACAAATGCGGGGAACACAACGCGGCACTTTTTCCCCCCGTACCCCGCGCGCGCGCGCACGGTTGTACCTTTGCGCTAACTGCGCGGCTCCCTCGTTCGTTCGTTCGTTCGTCCGTCCTCTCTCTCTCTCTATCTCTCGCTCTTTGCGCACACGAGAGAGTCAATTTTTCACGACCTCGGATAACGTCGATCGCGGCGTTAAAACCCAAGGCAAGACATTTTCTCAGCGCCCGTAACGCGTTTCCGCCACCGACCGAACGAGGCCGGATAAACCGTATTTTCCTCAATGGCAGAGATGATGAAAAACGAAGCGAAAATGAGATGAAAAAAAAAAACTCGTGCACGCCGCCCCGGAAAAGTCGGGCGGATACGGTACAACAGCACCGAGAGACGAGAGAAACTACATACACATAGAGAGAGGAAGGAAGACGCGCCCGTGCGCGCACCAATGGCCGCCGACGACCCTTATTTACCCAAATCAAAATGGCGGCCCTTCGGTTTTTCGCACGTTCTGCCTCGGCGAGCCTCACGCCGGTTTATCGCGACAGTTGGAAAATACCATTTACGATCAGCGATCAGGTATGCCCCGCAAACCCTTGTAAAGTACTCGACGATCGTACGCATCTGTTTGCGTCTCGACTTGGCACAAAACTTGCGACCTTTATGGCGCACACGGTCGGACGCGATTGCGAGACTCGCGACGAGAAGGGCCTCACGGCCGAACCCTTATCTTTTTTTTTTTTTTTTCTCGTCTTCATCACGCATTGTATTTTTAGCGATTTCTCGATTTTGTCATCAATCCCGTTCAGCCTAAGGTCCGGGATGTCGCGACGAAAATACAAGGTTTTTTCGTCGCGACAAAGTAAACCACATGTTGCTTCGGCGTTAAATATTACGTTGTTTTCCTTGCATGTCTGAATGCGATTTATTACGTTTTAGGTACATAGTTTTCGATATATCTATTCCTGTAAACACGACTGGTCGTAACGATCATTTTTGCTGCGCATTAATAGTATGAAATTTCAATAGTCGCATTATTTCAAGTAGTAAAGCTCGATCGTGTCTGACGGAAAAAAAAAACATAACCTAAAGAAAATGCACTGTACCGAAACGTATAAAAATCGTCTGTTCGATTACATTGAACACAAATCAATGTACCCCGCGATACGAATTTACAAAATGTTCGGTGACATTAATATACCAGGTATTAGAGTTTGATGACGATTTTCATTAACATTAGAAAATTTGTGATTAATTTTAATTTTTTTTTTTTTTGCTGCATGTGTAAAAAAAATGAAATATGGATCAATTATTATTGAATGAATTGAATTAATTTTCGAGAAAAATACCTCTCCACAGTGGATAATAATAATTTATTTCATAGCCACAGAGACGATGGGCGTCACAGAGAACCATCGTAGGACGAGAGGAGGTAGAATTACCTAAATTCGAAATTTCAAGCGATCCAAAGGAATGGTCTTACGTGGAATGGTGTTTGAAGGATCCATTGATTCCAAAAGCACCCACTGATGTGTACAATTTACCGTCTGGCTGGAAGCCCCAAAAGCGTAAATATCTCTCAGACAATTGTATTTTTTTTTCACACAAATTGATTTTTCATGATTTTTATTGTGAACTTTTATTTGCTCATTCACA
>JABFVB010181796.1:0-13466 GCA_018812205.1 Adelognathus sp. PSUC_FEM 10030001 | reverse complement strand
GGTTCAAGTATAAAAACTTTTTGATCGTATTAGTATTGCTGGAAGGTAGCCTGTACAGTTTGCTAACGAAAATTAGAGAAACTCGTTAGAAGCTTGTCCAACCCTCGCTGGGATATCCTACAACTAAAAGCACTATCCTTGGACCATCGCACCGAGTTTCCACATCACGAGTACACGTCCGTTCCACGTCTATTTCGTTGCTCGTTAATACATCGGAGCAAACGAAGGATTTTCGAAAGGGATCGAGGCTCTCCCGGGCCCGTACCGACTCTCGTACACTTTGCACTTTCCAAGAGTTCTCTCGATGTCTCTATCTCTCGCCTTGTAAAGCTTCCACCGGTAAAACTCTGCGTCAGAAATTCGAGAGACGTCGAACTCTTTCGATTTATTCCCTCGATCGTTTGTACTTCCTTTCTCTCCTTCGCTTCTCTAGCGTTTACTCACACTTTTCACTGTACTTTGCAGAATTACGACGAACAGTCCGGAAATTTTTTTGTCGGTGAGTTTTCGTCCTTAAATTCTCGTGCATTACTTGCAAAAACTGAAAAAGTTTTTGAGCGCTAGTCACCGAGTGTCGTCTCCAGGGCTCGCAGTACATATGTTGCACATGAATGTTTTTTGGAAAGTGTGTGTGTGCGTGTGTTTGTATGTGCATCCGCGTGGTCCTCAACACGAACCGGCGAGCACCTGGGTCAGCCTTTATCCGTTCACCGAAACATCTAAGAAGATGTCCGCAAATGCCACTTTCCCTCAACTCGCCTCCAGGACGAATCGTGAAAGCCCCTACCCGTGAATACGGCCTTTGATGATCAGACGATTCTTACGCCTCGACCTCGACATCTCTCTTCCTTCGCAAGAAGCTTTTCTCATACGAACTGTGCGCATATAACCGTTTTACGAATTACCTACACCGAAAAATAACGAATACTAAGATTTTACCGATCTGTTATTCGAAATATTCCATAGCCTCTTCTCATACACGGAGAGAAGGATTTGGTAAACACTACCGAGATATCTCGGAGAAATCAATATAGCACGTTGGCAGTACGGCGCGTTTTAGCAAAAATTGCCATAATACATAGTAGAAATCCCTCGAAATCTCGCAGTTTCTACCATAGGTGGCGAGTGGAACCGTCCTGCCAACGTGCTATAGTAATTTCTGCCAGATATCTCGGTGGTGTTCACTAAATCCTTCTCTCCGTGTAGAGAAATGTGGCATTCGATTCGTACTACAGTTAGGCCGCACGAATCCTGTGAGAAAAAATATTAGTTACGTGTCCGAACGAATTACCACCCGTAAGCCTTAGTCCGTGCGGGTTTTCCCATCACATTGCCCTGTACCTCGCGAACTGAACGTGATCGAACAGCATACGAGTTTTATAGAAAACGTGCACGAAGGTTCGCAAAGTTTTCTTCCATCGACCTTCATGGAAGCTTCATGAAGACACGGCTCAATCAGTTCAATTTGCGGTACTGTGGTGCAATTGTTGCTTCGATGTTGGAGCCGGCAGTATCCGATGGGAAAAGTGTTGATAGAAATAGAAACAGGTTATCCTCGAAACCAGCCTTTGAACGTCGAAGGTACAGCCGGAGCAATTGATATCCAGTGTCAATATGGATCGCAATGGTACACACATTTTCATAAAGATATTGACTCTAATATATATGGTGGAAAGTTGTCACTTCGTTTGTCACGAGTCGCCTTCCCCAAGCTCATTGAGGGCACTTTGTCGGTTCGCTCCGAATTTCGATCGTGAATTTTCTCGAACGATTCCCGAACTCACGATCTAGAATTTTATGTTGTTGTTAAACACTGCACTGAAAAAAAGTTGTGGGTCTAGTGAACATACATGAGACGTCGCGCCCACTGCATATGGTTGGCTCAATGAAGATTCCACTGTCCTATAATGAAATAGAAGTTGACTCAACGGTATGAGATTGGTTGACCCCGCCAGCAAGGTTATATACGGCAAAACTCATGATGAATTTGCATGAATCACCTGGACTGAGCTTGAGTCAACCCCAAATCGGTTGAATCAACCTAAAGGAGGTTGTCTCAAACGCATCGAGAGCAATCAATTCAAGTTTATCATGACTTTCGCCGTATCTAACCTCTCCGAGAGGTTGAGCCAACCTCAGAAGTCAACTGAACCTCTATTTCACTGAGACAATTAAATCGTGATTGAGCCAATCTCGCTCCCTTGCCGCAACCGCTCGCATGTATGTTGGCTCCATCTCCGATTTCTCTCAGTGTGGAAAAGCCATCTTGTACGTGTAAGAACAGGCTTCGTCACATGGATGACAAAACATGGCAACAAATTTAATACACAGCGATGTCAATGCTCGGTGTTTCGAAGTAGAGATATGTCAAAGGTCTGTCGTCTCTCCGACGACTCAATAGGACATAAACACCACGGGTATAGATAGAGCCACCGGGGGGTGAAAAGCGCAGTGGAAAATTCAGTGGTCTTTGTCATCACGTAGCATCGATCCCTCGTTTCACGTCGCGCATTGGATTCCAACCACGTGCAACCGGCGTGCATCGTTATATTCCCCGTTCCGACAGTACACCACAACGCTGGTCGTTGAGGTTCTCTATACATTTCGTTTCTCTATGCTATATATGTATATGAAAATATATACGTGAAAGTATGTGCAGAATGTATTTGAGCAGAACAATGTAGGTACAGTGAGATTCATTGCGTTTCGGAGATCGAACGTCTCACATATACCCACGCATGACGTATTACAGAGAGGGGTCGTTGAGAAAGCAGAGGGATGAGCTCTTCTACTATATATTTTATGAATCGGAAAAAAAAATATTTTTGCCAGGGAAGATGCATTGGGGAGGCAAAAAACCGTTGTGCGTGACCGGCGAGACGAGAAAGCTCGGCCGATATTAGATGCGTATAGATATAGTTGAACAGCAGAAGCATGCACAGAAGAGCTCGGCCGTGTCCAATGCGTGCAAAAACGAGAAAAGATACCGCGCAAATAGAGTTACGGCACGATCGAAAGTCAATATGGAAGGAAGAAGAGAGAGGGCTCGTGGTGTCACGTACGGGTTGGGTGAGGTTTCGTTAAAACCTCGGCGAAACGAATTGATATTATGGCAAGAGGAACACAATAAAGCTGTACGTGTCGACCGATGAATGAATTTCACACTCTGCCGTATCTATCCCCTTATCGTATTCGTTAACGAGACGTGAAGAAGAAACTATCGAATATTCATAGTTAAACTTCAAAAGCACATACGATTACAATGGTGATGAACAGAAGAAAAAACTTCAGAAGAAAAAATTCACGATCACTAATATTCGAGAGTTACTTATTGAATTGCGACGGATAGAAACTGTGTCAGATATCATATGTCAGGTGTCAACGTCGGGACATTATTGACATTGACGTTATAACGGCGATGCGTACTCGTACAACGCGGGAGTATTCCGTTCATTATGTAATACAGAACAAGACGACGCTTTGGACCCCATCCTACTCGAATGCCCCGCAAACGATGGTCCAAGAAAACAATTCTTGCTCGAGAAAACATCTATCGTTAAAACATTAAAAGTAGACTGCCTGTAAAGCACAAATTATATATTCCAGTTCATGACTAACGCACTCAAGATCCGCGCTTTCTCTCGGATCTGTAAATGATGAGTAAAAGAATGAAAGTATAGTATTGAGCAAATGGAAGAATTCAGCCACAGGTAAAAAAAAACAAAATGATGTAAAATGTACGCTCTAACCAATGCAAATGGGCACTGAACCTGTAAGTAATAAGTGAACAAATGACAATATGGTATTAAGCAAATGAAAAAATTCAGCCATATTTCCAAATAACAAAATAGTGTAAAATATACGATCAACCAACGCTGGAAATGACGCAAGGAGATGCGTATGTTGTTGACAGCTTTGGATCGATTTTGATGACTTTCGGTCGATTTGTTGTCACAGGAATAGTGACGAACTTAGTTTGGTTGATTCCGTAGTACTAATACAAGTTTCAGCGATCCGGACAGCCGGATAATTTTTGTATCGGGACTGGATTCGGTGATGCCGGAAGAAATGCATCCGGTGAGCTTTTCTGCAACCGGATCGGACCAAGATTCGGTAAAAATCTGGTAAAGTTGATGGGCTTGCCTCACCAGTACCTGAACTGGTCCATAACCGGCAATAGTCCGGCCTTTCTGGTCGGGCCACCGGATTAATACCTTATACGGCCCTTATCAATCTTATGGTTGCCGGAATAAATTTCTGCTCGGGTATATTAGAGTATACATGTACATACAGAGTACACTTTCAGGTAGACAACGAGCGTTACTCTGACTCCATCAGTATAAAGTTTCAGCACTTTGCGAGCAAAGTGCACGCTCACCTGTGCAAAATTACACATTATCGTCGCTACAGCGACTATGGGCTTGGATCCGGCTCGTTGACTACATGCAAGTAGTTTAGCAACGACCGAACGCTGGACCGGAGAGGAGGCTGAAAGTGGCGTAGAATGCTCAGACATTTATGACGCTGTGGTAAAATTTGTACGGTGAGCCTAAACTGACTAGGGTCAGTAAACCAGCTCGCAGTAGCGTTCGAGTGTCCAGTGTCAAGAATCCACCCCGCTTCGATACCGCAGTCGAGTAGATCTGGAATCCCCCGAGACGGTCTGTCCAAGGTTTGCCTCGCGCGTCTCTTTTCGCTACCTTTCCCACCCGGCCCGCACGAATATACGACTCTGCGAGGGCTATTCGGTCGCCTCTTTCCACCGGGGAGCGTACAACCTCTGTAAATTTTCCACCAGCTCGACTCGCTACATCTTATACATTTTCTCGACTTTTCGTTGGGGTGAGGGGTATGAAGAATCCGATGAGTTTTACGAGATTTCACGTCGAGAAAATTTATTTTCATCCGGGCGTGGCGACACTCCGCGAACTCTAAGCAAGAAAGGCAGCTGACACGGATGAAATGAGATGTTTCAAAAGTGTAAGAGTGCACGCCGTGTTCTTTCATCCTCTGAATAGCGCAGTAACGCTCTTGAAAGAGATTTTCTTGGCAATTTACAAATTCGCCAATGGAGTCTCAAAGCTTGTTCAGAGAACTTCTCGCCGTAATTGCATATCTCTAATACCACGAATGACCGACTGGAAAAACCGCCAATATTCTACGAAAAATAGAACTCTACCAGTTTATGGATGTGAAAACATCTTCAACGACGGGAAAAGTGTTAAATTTCGGAAAAAAAAAGAACGTCACAGCCTCATTGGGACTGAGAATTATCAGCGCCTTCACCTTGTGCACCTCGGAACAGTCAGGGTCGTCGCTTGAGACGAACAAAGTGTACGTATAGATGTCGCATTACTTTATACTCTAGCTAAATTATCAGCATCTCACAATCATACTCGTCAACTGGGACATCAATACAAACGGCAGCTTCAAGCCCTGACTTCTTGCCTCTATCAGAACAAGTCTTCGTTAAAATCTCAATCGAATAACAATTGAGCTGTGTTGCATTGGCGGTTGAACATCCCTACGGGCATACCGATAAACCATTCTGTATCATCACCAGAATTTTCATGGCCGGAGAGTTGTGTTGCAATAGAGATGTAATATCAGGATACGATGGCGTGAAAATATTTTGTTGTTCGAAAAGGGTGAATTGTGAACTTGTCGAGGTATCAGACAATGTTGTATCGAAAAAAGTTGTCTGTAGTAAAGATAAATTTAGAAGAGACGTCAATGTGCTTTTGACCATATCGCAAACATGTTCACATAACAAACTATACACCGAGATACAAAGAGTGTGAACTAGTGTTTTCCTGTAGCGCTTGTGTTGTTGTGTTGTGTAGTGTTGTAGTGTTTACTTTCTCATCGCGGAGTATAACAGAAGGTATTGTATTCCAAATAGGCAGAAAAAAAATCGAACCTTGAATTCACGTGTGGATAAATGGTTTGCATTATATAGAAGCTATTTGAACCATTTTTTTTACATTTCCGTCTGGCTGTCTGTATTGTACAGAAATGTAATAATTTTTCTAGATGACTTTCGCTCTCAATAAAATTTTGCAAGAGTGTTCGGTGGATAAAAATAACGTCGCTATTAAAATTGCACCATGAACATTCATTCTTATTTGAAATTCGTACGAAAACTTTTTTGATGCAGTATGCGTAAAATTCGATTTTACGCACAGTGCGTAAAATATTTTACGCATAGAGCATTAAAAAATATGGTACGCGACATGTGCGTAAAATACGATTTCACGCACTTGTGGCATAATATACTATTGTAGTCGTGATAAAGTCACCACGAGGAGCTCGCCTGGGCTATTTACACATCATAACTTTCTATTATTATGTCCATTTTTCATTGGTCTTATCGACAGGCGTTACAATAACGGTTCACGATATCTCGCGGGCATGTCTGTTATTGTGGATGTGACCACACGAGTGTAACGAACATTCATCGTCCATTTAAATAACTGTTGCTAGAATTACAGACATTCCTGCTCTTGTCGATTCCACAACAATGTATTTGAAAATCATACAGTTACACATTTACCATGATAATGGGGGTGGACGTGCTTTTTCCGGTTTTTTTTGAAAAAATAACGCTCAGTGGTACAATATTCCGAGGAAAAAATGATAAATCATGAACGAAAAAGATTGGTATCGTCATTCTTCAAAATGATATGATTTTTAATACAATTGAAAAATAATTTAATGAACAAGTAACACCATACTAGTAGCTCAACGTGAGTAATAATCGTGATAACAAAAGTCACGAGTCGCGGTAACGCCAGTAGCAACTGTTTTCGTGCATGTTTTTTTCAGATTTAGAGGCATAAAAATATGAAAAAGTAATCGATGAGCAAGTTAGTCAACTACGTGTAATGGACAATGATGCAATTTTTTGTTAACGCCTGATGAAAAAAAATCACGAGTCGCGGTTACACCAGTAGCAACTGCTTTCGTGCATGTTTTTTTTTCAATTCAGAGGTATCAAAATATGAAAAATGAATCGATGAAGAAGTTAGTCAACTACGTGTAATGGACAATGATGCATTTTTTCGTTAACACGTGTCTCTCGAAACAGCAGTTACGAGACACGATGAGCGCAGGGCCCCACCCTGTCAGAGTTCCAATTACGTAGCCAATCGATTCGACTGGAGACGACGACATCTTCGAGCATGATCAGCTTTAATTACTAAACTCGAGAATTCTCGCATGGTAACACTGTAGCTCTGGATAACTTGGATGCGTTCTCCGTTGAGAGTCGATACCCAGTTTACCCTCGGGAATCATCGATCAATTTCGGCAAGCTCGTATACGCGATTACTCCTGGTCACGACTCTATCGCACTGCTCGCACACGACTCCTCTCGGTCTACCTTGTTCGCTGCTATCTATTATTATCGACAAAACGGAAACGCCCGGGGGAAAATTTATTAGCTATCACAACGGTGATTGAAATAAAAAGAGAAACAATTTTTCATTAATGAATTCTTTCGATAAAAAGCGTCCACTAATGACCCGAGGCTGCAACGGAGAGCTCGGGAAATTGAAAGGCTCCCCCGTCTTGTTCTCACGCTGGCTGTTTGATATTAAATTCATCGGGTTCCATTAATGAGATTTCTCATTTTCATGAAATCGTGTGGACGATAGTGCTCCACTCTTTTAATATGCTCGATGTCTGTCGTTACTCCACTTATACACCACACTAACAAAGTACTGCCCACTTCGCAATTTCCTAACGCAGTAATGGTCCAAGTGTACGGGACAACTCGTAATTCGTTAAATACCCTCACTGCAATTGTGCTGTCTATGGAAAAGGAGTCTTTTGGTTATAGTTAATTACACCCGTCGACCCTCATCCCGCTATAGTAGCGATGCAACGTGAAGAAGGGATTCTTCGCGACTCCACGTGCCACCCGACAGTACGAAATGGCCAACCTTGGTGAACCGCCACTCATCCGGTAAACAAAAGGTGTCCCACGAGGTCGAGGACTGTAAGCAAGAGCCACAATAAAAAAAATCTCTGAAGATATCAGAAAAACATCGGAATTCATTAGAGTCCGTATCATGTAGGAACAGTTCGAAAGACTCTATCACTTGAAAGAGTTTTCTTAAAAAATGTCCATGACAATATTTCGAAAAAAAATGTATAGCCATCGCTATGCTTCGCCTTTTCACAAAAACCTGGTCGTTCAAGTAATAGCTTGGTGTAACCGGCTATCTCGTGGTTGTGAATATTCCTCATAAGCATTTCTATGGAAATGGTTGAGATAACACTAATGAATACCCCATAAAGGTATTACACTTTAAGGTTCGAGCTCTTCTGTCCCTATTATTTTTTTCCCTCCTCAAGGAAGAATTTCGTTCAGCTTCACACCGAGCTCAATGTGCGAGCGTTCCCTATTTCGCGTAATCCTCTCAGTACTTTCGCTCGAAGAAACGGTTCGCTTTGAGAATCCCATTGAGTTCTCGGTGTAACACGTTATTTCGTATAATCTTTTCCAATTTCGCTATGACGACTCTCACCAAGCTCATTGCAACTACGTAGATACATACTTTCGACGAGTACCCGGGGCATATTGTCTTTTTTCCCCCCTTAATGAGTTCGTCTCATTTCCACTGTAATATGATGTTCTCTGAAGAGACGGCTTACTCGGAATTTGTTCGACTTATAACTTCGTTTCACCGTCGACAATAGTTCTCCTGATATCGCTAATGAGGAGTCTCACAAAAGGTAATAAATACTTTCGAATTTTTTTTTCTCCCTTGTCACTGATCCCTACTGAATTCTCGGTGTACCAAACGTCATAATTTCGCATTCGGTGATTACTGAACGAAAATTTATCGCAGGATTCCGTAATTTTTCGTTCCAGTGATGGAGTTTTTCTTGATGTCATGGAGGCATCAACGGCCTCGAATACATACACATGTACGCAGTGCACCGGGGCTGGGGAGACATTTCTGAAAAACGCTAAAGTCGAAGAGGCAATAAAGATCGGCCATAGATAAATATGAAAAATAGATCCAGATGAATTTTGATCCGAAAAAGCAACGAAACGACTGCTTCGTTTGGAAACAAGACAATTTCTTATTATTATTTTCATTGACCAATCTCGTGCTTGGCAAATTATCGCAAGCCCCGTCGACCCTGTGCGCTGTTCAGTGCGGTGCGAGGCACCCCTTTACCTACTGAATCCACTTGAAGAGGCTCCCGCAATAGTCCGCACCGGTACTTTCGTTTAATTTCACTCAGTGGCTGCACTGCACAGGCATACACGGAATTTCTGCTTTATCCCTTGGTTGTTTCCGGTATTCGCTCTGACTCAGCGAAAAATCACCAATGCGTAAATTCCACATCACACTGAACACGAGACACTTGGTCGATCAACACTTGAGCACTTGTTTCGATATCGATACGTAGATTATCACCTTGAACGCACTGTTGTCACTCGCCAATTCAATATTCTCGTCCGGGATAGTCGTGGAATCGCGTGCAACCCAACGAAGCTCTTCGAATCATATGTCTTCTTTATTCGCGCATCGATGCAGGTGCCATGATACTTTAATAGCCGGCACTAAAGCTGCGATCACGATGTGTCACCCCGAGATTTTGCACGCTCCAGTGACGAACCCTTGCCGCGCCAGCTACACCGATGCGTTTCACCCTCGTGGTGGCGCTTTTTTTCCCAGCTCGCACCACCCCGCTCTTCACTCTTGACCCAATCGTTCACTCGCTCGTTGCTAATGAGCGGATCAAATGACGTACACTCGTATCAGCTGACTTGGATAACTCTCCGTGACGATATCTTCGTTGATCGTCGATTTACCAGTTTGTCGAAAAAATCTTGGACTCTTCAAGACTGTCTCGGGATGGGACAAAACTTGTCGTCGTTAATATATATTTGACGCTACCTTACGTCTCATCAATCCGTCACTGTAGTTATCTCTCTCTGCAAAATGGATATCATTTGCTTTGGATTTTCTTGAGAACCTGCCTCCTCCTTCTCCTTTGCGTCTCTCTGGCTGTGCCAGTTATGGCAGATGAGCACTCGGGTTCTATTCATACGACCTGAGCTCGTCTAATGCGGTATCTAATTGCCTGAAATTCTCGAAACTGCCGGGAGAGAACACCACGTCGGCATCTCTGTTGTGGGATGCTCGGCGTTTCAATGGGACTGTACAATTTCCTGATAACGTCGGTTCTATCGGAAAACCGTCGAGATTCCGTCTCCTCTGACACTGATGAGAAACGCAGACGTTGCAATTAACCCAGTTTCATTGAGCCGCACGATTTCCTCGATAAATAATTTTTCGTGGAAAAAATTTGACTTCTCGATGAGGTCAGTTAAATAAAGTTTGTTTTTCTTCCGAACATATTTCTCCGAATTCAGAGATATCGAAGAGTGGTCCACAGGTTTGTCAACGAGAATGGTACATTTTGAAGATATCTAGCTCGGGAAATCGAGCAGTATCAATTAATTATTGACGTCAGCCTCGAACTTGTTGCCAAGGTGCCACTTTATCGTGATGAAAATTTTGATGTTTTGCTAGTTATCGGACGTTGTCGAGACCGTTGCGCTCGTAGATCAACGGATCGAAGATGCTTCGAAAGGGCCGTCAACCCGTTCGGTATCGTGCAACGTCCCCCAACGTGGTGCGGTAAACGCCCTTTCCACGAGAGAGCCTCGAGTGGGACGAGCGCACCGGCGAACAACCCCGCACGATCGCCAACCTCAAACTTCAACGTATGTATGCGAGTTATATACGGGATTTGGAACACGATAACCGAGCACGTATCAGGGGTAAGCTTGTTACACCCTTAACTTTGTTCTATGTTACAAGAAGCGTTACCGAGAGAAGGAAGGAAAGAAAAAATAACGACGCACCGCATATGCACGTTGAGCAAGCTCGTGAGAGGGTTGAGAGTCGCGACACGATGAATTTTGTGTCGATAGTTCGTTCGATGAAACTGTCTTTGGTGACCGGACGGAGGCGGCAGTCGAAAAAAATACGATAGAATAAGGAAAAAAAAGAGAAGACAAAAACAACTCTGTTAGCAGGTTCGACCTCCCTCCTAGCTGCCTATTCTTCCGAGTTTCCTCTGTCCCCGTCCCTCCGTCGCCAGTCTGTAAGGGTGCCGCGCTTCCCCGGCAAAAGCCACGTGTACGGCACTGTACTCACTGCCTAGCAGGCGATTTTGAGCTCGTGGCGTGTCAGACGTCAGACGTTGAGCGCGCTACTGGTTGCCAACGTCCAGACTGCCTCGAACCACGCACACGTTGACGCGCGCCCCTTCAAGCACCGTGATGGTACGGTATGATTGAAAAAAATTAAAAAAAAACAACAAAACAATAAATCGCCACAACTTTGATGATAGTTCTGGGTGCACTGACAGAGCACTCTGTGACTCGTTACCGTTATGTGCAGAAGGATTAACCAGAAAGCACGAGGCTCAACAGCCGCGTGTCACTGAGCGCGGTTAATCGCAAAAACTTGTATCCGATTATCTCACCCTCTGGTATTCAATCGAACCTACTCGTATTTCATATCTAATTTGACGTGATCCGTCGTTCCGAATTCGTTATATATTGTTTTTATTTTTGCCGTTCCTTCGCTGTATTTGTTATTCGTAAATTTTGTTCGCGAGCAGAGCTCGTACGATGGCTCGGCTGTCGCGGGGGCTCCGCTACGACGCCCTGTCGTCGCGGCGCGGGGTGAACGCACGACTTGCGGACGATCCACCCTCGGCCACCTAGGCCAACTCCTCTGCGTCGCTCCTACCACCACGCTGAAACCATCCCCCACGTCGCTCCGACACGGACTACCACGACTGCGTCGGACGACCGCCAACGCCGCCCGCCCCTACTGGCGTCTCTGCAACTAACATCAGCCGGCTTCGCACATTCACTCGCTTCTGCTACTACTACTACTACTACTGCAGTTACAAGGACGTCTAAAACTCCTGTTAGACCAATACCAGCATTACAATCGCACTACTACCAACGTGGACTTTTTCTTTGTTTTTTGCCGTCTCTCTACGATGCCAGTGGTTCTCCAGTCTCCAAAGTCCTACGTATACAGTTGTTGCGGAGGAGATACGGAGACGTCAAGCGAGCAGAACAGAACCGAAGCGACCGAGGGGTGCCGGGCTGGCTGGCTGGTTGTTCGAGGTACGGAGAAACTCGGCAAGGACGACGTGCCGCGAAGTTGAGTGAGAGATAGAACGAGACAGAAAAACGTGCGCAAGCGACGGAGCGGCGAA
This sequence comes from Adelognathus sp. PSUC_FEM 10030001, assembly GCA_018812205.1. NCBI lineage: Eukaryota > Metazoa > Arthropoda > Insecta > Hymenoptera > Ichneumonidae > Adelognathus > Adelognathus sp. PSUC_FEM 10030001. The sequence goes on along the minus strand of JABFVB010181796.1, from coordinate 1,199 downwards.
AGATGAGAGAGAGGGACGATGACATACGTAGTGTCGGTTGTCGAAAAGAGACAGATCCGATAGAATATGGGAGTTGAAGAGAGCGCAGAAGCTTCCGTGTTTACGGGGTAGAGTCGCGCGACAGCAGCGCCGCGCAGGAGTTGAACGGTCGTTACGGAAACTCAGCTGCCGATCGAATACCCGATTGGGTGGGAGTCGGCCGCTGGTTTCACTCTGTGCGCGAAAAGCACGAGTGCGACAGAGAAACGTGATTCAAGGTGTTTTCGGGGAAGAGAAAGAGCCAGAGTAGTGAGAGCGAAAAGATAAGAATGGAGTGCAGGAATGAATGGGCAACGTATGTAGGCGAGAAGGATAGGGAAGAGACGAGAGCCCAAGAGAGGGCGAGAGTGAATATGATATGGGCAGGAATGAGGAAACTGTGGAGAGGAGAGCATGCCAACGGCAGCGAATCCTCGACACTGCGAGCGCGCACCGAAGATAGAAGGGTACTTTTTCCAGGTTAGTTTCGTGGCACAGACGAACGAGGTGAAAGCTTACCTCGCGAGTATCATCTCGCTCTCCCGTTCTTTTTTCTTTTTTCTCTATTCCTTTATGTGATCATGGAAACGAGAATAAGAGTTTTTCGGCGAAATACGGAGACTGCATGAATTTTGAAATTGAGGAAATACGTCAGTCAGAGAACTGGCCGGGGGCTCGAAGAGTTGAACAAGTTGGAGTGCTAGGAAAAGGGGTGAGCTAGAGATCGCAAGTTGTATTTTTATAGCGGGTGGCGCGAGAAATAAGGATGCCCTTGAAGGATCGACTGCAACGTCTGTTGCTGATGGCGGGACTACCGTTCATCCTTTTGAAGAGGAAAGGTGAAACTGTCTCAATGCGAAGAGTTCGACCAATGAATAATACATTGGTAAAGTCAAATGGCAGATGAGACGCGAGTGAAAAGGCCGAAGTCTAGGCGCGATCAAAGTTCGATCCTGCATAAGTATGGGCGTAGTCGAAGTTTTATCTTGCATAAGTATTGGCGAGATCAAAGTTTCGTCTCGCATAAGTATGGACTGGAAATGTGGCGGACCGATCTTTTGGTTGTTTAGGACTGAGCAATCTTTTACGCCCCATTGCCTTTTCATTCTGGTGACCCGACTTTTGTATCCCACGACATAACATCCCGCAAAAATATCCCACGTAAATATGATCCCCTCCCA